>JBBDGP010003709.1:610000-827144 GCA_037952835.1 Lithobates septentrionalis | reverse complement strand
GGATGGGGTGGGCTGTGATGTGGGGTGTTGTGGGATGGGATGGGATGTGGTGGGATGGGATGGGGTGTGGTGGGGTGTTGTGGGATGGGGTGGTGGGATGGGATGGGATGGTATGTGATGTGGTGGGGTGTGGTGGGATGGGATGGTATGTGATGTGGTGGGGGTGTGGTGGAATGGGATGGGATGGGATGTGATGTGGTGGAATGGGGTGTGGTGGGATGGGATGTGATGTGGTGGGGTGGGGTGGGATGGGATGGGATGGGATGTGATGTGCAGTGGGGTGGGGGTGTGGTGGGATGGGATGTGATGTGGTGGGATGTGGTGGGATGGACAGGGGTGGGGTGTGGTGGGATGGGATGTGATGTGGTGGGGTGGGGGTGTGATGGGATGGGGTGTGGTGGGGTGTGGTGGGATGTGATGTGGTGGGGTCGGGGTATGGTGGGATGGGATGGGATGGGGTGTGGTGGGGTGTGGTGGGATGTGATGTGGTGGGGTGGGGGTGTGGTGGAATGGGATGGGATGGGATGTGATGTGGGGTGGGGTTGTGATGTGGTGGGATGGGGTGTGGTGGGATGGGATGGGATGGGATGGGGTGGGGGTGTGGTGGGATGGGATGGGATGGGATGGGATGGGGTGGGGGTGTGGTGGGATGGGATGGGATGTGATGTGGTTGAGTGTGGCTCATAAAAGGTGTATGCACTTCTTTGGTGCAATGTGGTGCGATTCACATGCAGTTCATAGTGCAGATTGAGGCTTTTACAGGAGGGGTGTTACTGGCCAGATCAGGGGAAAACGCATAAAAAGAAAAAGGAATGCAGCCGCCACATCCAATGATATGAGCTGCACATAGGCGTGTGCATAGGGTGTGCCAGGTGTGCCTGGGCACACCCTAATCACCTTGTGCTGCGCAGATTCCCCTTGCTGCTTGGCTGCAGAGAAAGGGACTGGGAAATCTCTGTTCCTCAGTCTCTTTCTCTGTCTCAAATGTGAGACATCGGGGGTCTGTTTAGACGCATGATATTTCACCAAAGTACAAAATATTTTACAGCGCACACATACAAAAATGACATTTCCTGCAAGGCTAGTTGAAAACACCTGAACATATTCAAATATACGGGGGTTTGGTCACACTATATGGTCATATAGTGCTAAGCCCACTTACTGCAACAAAGTACCCCGAATTAGTGGGTCCTACACTAGTAATAGAATGGAAGATCCTTTGTCTCAACCATGGGAGCTGAACTCCTCTATGTGGGAGAACTGAAGGGGATACATCCTATGCACTGGTGGCCACTAAATAAGAGGTAATGAGGAGGGGGGAGGGGTGCACCATCTTGAATTTAAACGCATTGTAGGGTGTGCCCCCCAAATATGTTCTTGTATATTGTAATAGACCTTGACCAGGTTTTTTGGGCTGGAGCACCCCTCCCCCTCCTCATTACCTCTTATTTAGTGGCCACCAGTGCATAGGAGGAACCCCTATATATCTCTATCTATGTATCTATCTATCTATCTATCTATATGTAATCGATATATATATATATATATATATATATATATATATATATATATATATATATATATATATATATATATATATATATATATATATATATATATATATCTCTATATCAGTGTGTGTGTGACTCCTGTAATCTCCTCTGTTACCACCTTGAATATTTGCTATTATCTGGAGACTTGTGTCGTGAGTTATTTTGTTTATACATTTGTGAGTAGTTTTCTATTTTACTTTTAAATAAAATATTTTCCTAAGGATAATACACAAGGTCGGTGCGCCGTTGTTTTCTTTCTTTTTCCTTTGACTGTTAGGATACCCCTATCCTTGAGGGCAGAAAGACCAGAGACATTCTCCATCAGGAGATCGAGTCCATCTGGTACTCACTTGTGTACAGGAGTGTTTTGTTTTCTGCTCTGTACAATATCTGTAGATGGGAGGATTTCGGTGAAAACTGGAAGTGAAACTTCCTCAGTCACATTTCTTTTTCTCCCCCCTCCCAAAATTCTCCATTTTATTGTTTGTGTTCAGAGCTTCCAGATCATCTCTTCACAGACCGGTGTGACCGGAAAGGTAAGATTACATAGAACCAGATCTAATATACTGAGTGATGCTGAGTGATAATACTGAGTGTTAGGATGGGGGATGGAGGGTGCAGATGTGTGATGAACGATTGTATGGTGGATGATCTAGGATTGGGGATGGAGGGTGCTAAAATGTTGGTAAAGCACCGCTAAAAACTGCGTTTTACCGCCGACGCCCCAGTGTTAAAGTGCCCTGAAGGACCGCATGGAGCCAGGTTGATCTGCACCAGGAGGTAAGTGGGGCAGAGAGCATCCAGCCGGTCATGCAATATTTAGTTCTATGGGTGTTCATTAATACCATAGGTGGTATCTTAGTTGTATCTCGTTACCTTTTTGTTTTTGCTATTTTGTGTAAATGTCACTGCTGTATATTGCTCATTCGAGCCGTTACAACAGTTTTTGATCTCTATTCCTATAGAGCTCTGTTTGTAAGCCTAGTCCCCCACCCCTTCCCGTCCTCCTTCCCGATTTGTGGCTCCTCTCTCTGTCGCTACATATGCAGGTGGCACAGCTGCGGCCAATCAGCTTTGAGAAAGGAGCCGTTGGCGGCTCTGAAACGCGTTAGCCATGCCCAGCATTCCTGCCCCCATCGCTGAGGTCACACTCAGCCGAGAATCGGCCATCTGTGTTCACTGCCTTGTGGAGTTCTGGGCTTCAGTGTCCACACCAGCTGGACACTCCCTGACCCACTCACCTCCTGGTGTGGATCAACCTGGCTCCACATGGTCCTTCAGTGTCACAGCTCCAATGACCCCTGGCAGGTCTGACATGCGCTTTATTGTTCATCCTCATGTAAGTTGCCATATGTCTATAAATAGACTCATTTTTTTGCATACTGCACTTAGAGTGGTGCTCCTTTTGTTTCTGTTTTTATGCTGCATAGAGATTGCTTCATCCCCTGGGAGCTGCCTTGTTAGGAACCATGAATCAGACTGAGACAGAAGTGCAGTAAAAATCACACTATTTATTAAAATGGTATAAACAGAGCAAACATAGTCAAAACATAGCCAGAGTTTGGTAACCAGGACGGGTAGTCAGAACAAGCCAGAGAAACAGGAGTCCAGAGATCAGCAATGTCGGGCGCAGCAAACAGGATCAGGAACCAGAAGGGAAGTCAGCCAAGCAAAAGTCTTTCACAGGAAAACACAGCAGAGAGTAGGGATGAGCCGAACACCCCCCGGTTCGGTTCGCACCAGAACCCGCGAACGGACCGCAAGTTCGCACGAACGTTAGAACCCCATTGACGTCTATGGGACTCGAACGTTCGAAATCAAAAGTGCTCATTTTAAAGGCTAATTTGCATGGTATTGTCCTAAAAAGGGTGTGGGGACCCGGGTCCTACCCCAGGGGACATGTATCAATGCAAAAAAAAACTTTTAAAAACGGCCGTTTTTTCGGGAGCAGTGATTTTAATGATGCTTAAAGTAAAAAAAAAAAAGTGAAATATTCCTTTAAATATCGTACCTGGGGGGTGTCTATAGTATGCCTGTAAAGTGACGCGTGTTTCCCATGTTTAGAACAGTACCTGCACCAAATGTCATTTTTAAAGGAAAAAATCTCATTTAAAACTGCTTGCGGGTTTAATGTAATGTCGGGTCCTGGCAATATGGATGAAAATCAGTGAGACAAACGGCATGGGTACCCCCCAGTCCATTACCAGGCCCTTTGGGTCTTGTATGGATATTAAGGGGAACCCCGCACCCAAATTAAAATAAGGAAAGGTCCCTATATACTCTGAACAGCAGTATACAGGCGGTGCAAACAAGACAGGGACTGTAGGTTTGTTGTTAAGTAGAATCTGTTTGTAATTTTGAACATTTTTAACGTGTTTAGCTCCAGCCAAAAAATCTTTTCTAAGCTTTTTGGAAAACATAGGGAAGGGTTATCACCCCTGTGACATTTGTTTTGCGTCTTTCCTCCTCTTCAGAAGATTTCACCTCACTTTTTTGTCCCAATGAAAAATGTTTTTTGAAAATTTGGGTTTTTTTGTGGAACAAGGATTGGAAAGCATCAGTGGAAAGGAGAAATTGTTTTCCCATATTAACTCTTACATGAGAGAATTTCCCTTCCTAGGGGTAGATTTCATCTCACTTCCTGTTGTCTCCTTCCGTTTGCAAGTAGGAGTCGTTTGTAAGTTAGATGTTTGAAAGTAGGGTCCTGCCCTATATACTCAGCAGAAATTTGGGCCTTAGGTGTTGCTGTGGCCAAAACACTGTAAGCCCTCACAGGGCCCTGCTGTGAAATATTAGATCAAGAATTGTAATTACATGCCCCTGTTGAACAGGAGCTGAAAAATTAGGCCTTAGGCACTGGTGCTGGTGCCACAACACTGCAACCCCTCACAGACACTCTAGTTGGAACGCAGGAACGAGCCCTGCTGCAAAGTATTGCATCAAAAATTGTAATTACACGCCCCTGTTAGACAGGGGCAGAAAATTGGGCCTTAGGCACTGGTGCTGGTGCCACAACACTGCAACCCCTCACAGACACTCTAGTTGGAACGCAGGAACGAGCCCTGCTGCAAAGTATTGCATCAAAAATTGTAATTACACGCCCCTGTTAGACAGGGGCAGAAAAATTGGGCCTTAGGCACTGGTGCTGGTGCCACAACACTGCAACCCCTCACAGACACTCTAGTTGGAATGCAGGAACGAGCCCTGCTGCAAAGTATTACATCAAAAATTGTAATTACACGCCCCTGTTATACAGGGGCTGAAAAATTGTGCCTTAGGCACTGGTGGTGGCGCCCAGAACCAAAAATGTTCTTACAAGCTATCAGCGTGATGATTGAGGAGGAAGAGGATAATTACTCAGGGATAGTCACTCAGCATCAGCATAGGCAGTCTTTGAAGGGATCTGAAAAAAATTATTCAGTTACATCAGCATCAGGTGCTTGGTAGCTGGTGGTGATCCAAGACTGATTCATTTTTATGAAGGTCAGCCGATCGACCGAGTCAGTGGACAGACGCACCCTGTGATCGGTTACCACGCCTCCAGCAGCACTGAATGTGCGTTCCGAAAGAACGCTGGATGCAGGACAGGCCAGTAGCTCAATTGCATACTGTGCAAGCTCTGGCCAGTGATCCATCCTCAAGACCCAGTAACCCAGAGGATTTTCGGTGGGAAAGGTGTCCAAGTCTGATCTTGCCCCTAGGTATTCCTGCACCATGTAAAACAGACGCTGGCGATGGTTGCTGGAACCGATCATACCTTGGGGCTGCGGACCAAAAAATTGTCTGAACGCATCGGTCAGACGGCCACCTTCTCCACCGCTCCTTCTTTGACTGACCGAAGCCTCAGCAACACGTTGTCCAGAAACAGGAGTTTGTAACCTCCCAGTCTCTGGGAACGCGTTGCACAGACCTTTCTGCAAGGCCTCCCGAAGATGTTTCATCCTCTGCTCCCTCTGCGATGGCAAGATAAGGTCCGCAACCTTACCCTTGTAACGTGGATCAAGGAGGGTTGCCAGCCAGTATTGGTCCTTCTCCTTGATACCACGAATACGAGGATCCTTACGCAGGCTTTGCAGGATCAGGGAGGCCATGCAGCGTAGGTTTGCTGAGGCATTCGGTCCGGAGTCCTCTGGGTCACTAAGGACAACAACGTCCGCAGCCACCTCCTCCCAGCCACATACAAGTCCATGTGTTCCTTGGGACTGATCCCTTAAAGACTGCTGATGCTGAGTGCCAGGCTCCACCTCCATACTGACACAATCTTCCTCCTCCTCCTCCTCCTCCTCCTCGTCCTCTTCCTGTGTGATCGGCGGGCACGCAGGAACACTGTCTGGATAAAGGGGGCCTTGAGAGCTAAGGAAGTCCTCCTCTTCCTGCCTCTGTTCTGCCTCAAGTGCCCTGTCCATTATTCCACGCAGCGTGTGCTCCAACAGGTGGACAAGGGGGACAGTGTCACTGATGCATGCACTGTCAGTGCTCACCATCCTCGTGGCCTCCTCGAATGGTGACAGGACAGTGCATGCATCCCTGATCATGGCCCACTGGCGTGGGGAAAAAAAACCAAGGTCCCCTGACCCTGTCCTGGTGCCATAGTCGCACAGGTACTCATTGATGGCCCTCTGCTGCGTGTGCAGCCGCTGCAGCATGGCCAACGTTGAGTTCCACCTGGTGGGCATGTCACAGATTAGGCGGTTCTTGGGCAGGTTAAACTCCTTTTGGAGGTCCGTCAGCCGAGCACTGGCATTATATGACCGGCGGAAATGCACACAGACTTTCCTGGCCTGCCTCAGGACATCCTGTAAGCCCGGGTACCTGCCCAAGAACCGCTGCACCACCAAGTTAAGGACGTGAGCCAAACAGGGCACATGGGTCAGTTGTCCCTGTCGGAGGGCAGAGAGGAGGTTGGTGCCATTGTCGCAAACCACCATTCCTGCCTTAAGTTGGCGTGGCGTCAACCACCTCTGAACCTGCCCCTGCAGAGCTGACAGAACCTCTGCCCCAGTGTGGCTCCTGTCCCCCAAGCACACCAGCTCAAGCACCGCATGGCATCTTTTGGCCTGCGTACTTGCGTAGCCCCTTGAACGCCTACGGAGCACCGCTGGTTCCGAGGAAGAGGCCATGGAGGAAGAAGAAGAGGAGGGGGTGGAGGAGAGAGGTGTGTCACAATCAGCATTTTGGAGGCGTGGTGGCGGAACAACCTCCAACACTACTGCACCTTGTCCTGCATCCTTCCCAGCTGCCAGCAGAGTCACCCAATGCGCCGTGAAACTTAAGTAACGTCCCTGTCCATGCCTGCTGGACCATGAGTCAGCGGTAATATGCACCTTACCGCTGACCGCCCTGTCCAGCGAGGCATGGATATTGCCTTCCACATGCCGGTAGAGAGCTGGAATCGCCTTCCGTGAGAAAAAGTGGCGTTTGGGTACCTGCCACTGAGGAACCGCACATTCCACAAACTCACGGAAGGGGGCAGAGTCTACCAACTGAAAAGGCAGCAGTTGAAGTGCTAGCAATTTTGCCAAGCTAGCATTCAACCGCTGGGCATGTGGATGGCTGGGAGCAAACTTCTTTCGGCGGTGCAGCAGCTGGGGCAGGGAAATTTGCCTGGTACAATCTGGCGTCGGTGTACCAAAAGCAGATTGCCCACAAGTACTTGGCTGTGACACACCTAATTCTACACCTTCATTCCTCTCACTGCAGGTCTCAGAGAGGACTGAAGGTCTAGTGGGGTTGGAAATCTCAGCTGATGAGGAGCAAGGAGAGATCCTCTTTGTTCTTTGGTGTGGGTCTTTTAGATATGCTTGCCAACGAACTGCATGGCAGGTCAACATATGTCTGGTCAAGCATGTGGTACCCAAGCGGGAGATGTTTTGGCCACGCGAGATACGCTTGAGACATATGTTGCAAATAGCAGCGGTGCGATCTGATGCACTCGTCTCAAAAAAGGCCCACACCAAAGAACTTTTTGAATAACGCGCAGAGACTGCAGCGCCCTGCACATGTGGAGCTTTGGGGTGTGATGCAGTCAATGTGCTGCCCTTAGGCTGGCCCCTGGAGGGCATCCTGCCTCGTTGGTGATGTGCCACCTCCTCCTCCTCCTCCTCTCTCCTATCAGGCACCCACGTTGAGTCAGTGACCTCATCATCCCCTCCCTCCTCATCACTGGAGCAAACCTGGCAGTATGCTGCAGCAGGGGGAGCATGACTGCCAGATTGCTGTCCTTCTTGGGCACCCCCTCTGTCCGTGCTCATGTTACTGCCTTCATCGAGCTCAGTATCATCATCAGAGCCTTCCAAACGCTGGGCATCCTCCTGGAGCATGTACCCAACACTGTGGTCAAACAGTTCGAGGGAATCCTCATGAGGACATGGTGGAGCTAGGGAAGGAGTCACTGATGACATTGAGCTGAGGGAAGAGGCCGCTGCTTTGCCAGACAAAGCACCCTGGGCATGGGTGAGAGAGGATGAGGAGGATGAGGACGGCTTGGTCATCCACTCGACCAAGTTTTCTGCATGTTGCGGCTCAACACGGCCAGCTGCCGAAAAAAAGGCCAAGCGTGTCCCATGGCCACGGGCTGATGAGGATGCACCGTCTCCACGACCAGCACTAGACACAGAGCCTGCTTGCCCTCTCTTATTGGCTTGTGACTGTCTGCCTCTCCTTCTTGGCCTTCCAGACATACTAATGGCCTGTAGCTGCACTAAGCTGGGATAGAACACCTGTAATTTTCTTCAGGTAGCTTTATATACTGTAACCAGACAAGCCTGCCTGTCAGTAGGAAGATAACAGGAACGGATCTAGCTGAACACTGTGAGCAGGACGCACTGCACTAAATGTAAATAGCAGGAACGGATCTAGCTGAACACTGTGAGCAGGACGCACTGACTGCACTAAATGTAAATAGCAGGAACGGATCTAGCTGAACACTGTGAGCAGGACGCACTGACTGCACTAAATGTAAATAGCAGGAACGGATCTAGCTGAACACTGTGAGCAGGACGCACTGCACTAAATGTAAATAGCAGGAACGGATCTAGCTGAACACTGTGAGCAGGACGCACTGACTGCACTAAATGTAAATAGCAGGAACAGATCTAGCTGAACACTGTGAGCAGGACGCACTGCACTAAATGTAAATAGCAGGAACAGATCTAGCTGAACACTGTGAGCAGGACGCACTGCACTAAATGTAAATAGCAGGAACGGATCTAGCTGAACACTGTGAGCAGGACGCACTGCACTAAATGTAAATAGCAGGAACAGATCTAGCTGAACACTGTGAGCAGGACGCACTGACTGCACTAAATGTAAATAGCAGGAACAAATCTAGCTGAACACTGTGAGCAGGACGCACTGACTGCACTAAATGTAAATAGCAGGAACGGATCTAACTGAACACTGTGAGCAGGACGCACTGCACTAAATGTAAATAGCAGGAACGGATCTAGCTGAACACTGTGAGCAGGACGCACTGCACTAAATGTAAATAGCAGGAACAGATCTAGCTGAACACTGTGAGCAGGACGCACTGACTGCACTAAATGTAAATAGCAGGAACAAATCTAGCTGAACACTGTGAGCAGGACGCACTGACTGCACTAAATGTAAATAGCAGGAACGGATCTAGCTGAACACTGTGAGCAGGACGCACTGCACTAAATGTAAATAGCAGGAACGGATCTAGCTGAACACTGTGAGCAGGACGCACTGCACTAAATGTAAATAGCAGGAACAGATCTAGCTGAACACTGTGAGCAGGACGCACTGACTGCACTAAATGTAAATAGCAGGAACAAATCTAGCTGAACACTGTGAGCAGGACGCACTGACTGCACTAAATGTAAATAGCAGGAACGGATCTAGCTGAACACTGTGAGCAGGACGCACTGCACTAAATGTAAATAGCAGGAACGGATCTAGCTGAACACTGTGAGCAGGACGCACTGCACTAAATGTAAATAGCAGGAACGGATCTAGCTGAACACTGTGAGCAGGACGCACTGCACTAAATGTAAATAGCAGGAACAGATCTAGCCTAATCTAGCTCTCAAATCAAATGACACTGTCTGTCTCTCTCTATCAGCACACCGGAACACACTACACAGGGCCGCCGTGCAGGCGGCCTTATATAGTGTGGGGCGTGTACTAAATCCCCTGAGCCATAATTGGCCAAAGCCACCCTGGCTTTGGCCAATTACAGCTCTCTCTACTGACGGCGCTGTGATTGGCCAAGCATGCGGGTCATAGTGCATGCTTGGCCAATCATCAGCCAGCAATGCACTGCGATGCCGCAGTGAATTATGGGCCGTGACGCGCCACACGAATTTGGCGCGAACGGCCCATAACGTTCGCAATTCGACGGACGGTCGAACAGCCGATGTTCGAGTCGAACATGGGTTCGACTCGAACACGAAGCTCATCCCTAGCAGAGAGAGTCCGGGTATGTTGCCCAAGGCAAAGGCACAGAAGATCTGATCCAAGGAATTTATATAACCAGCAGCTCTAGCTGACAAGCAGGAAATGAAGACCAAGTGGGTCACTGTGGAAGGAAGAGTCTTTGGCAATTAACCGACAGCTGAGCACAGAGCTCTGAGAAGGAAGGGCTGAGCCCAGCCCATACATGCCTTCTATCCATGGCCATCTTGTATCCAGTCCGTTGTTTCTCCAGCATCATTTCCACTCAGTCTGTTACTTTGGATCCTGTGTCTCATTCACCTGGGCACCATCTATTTTTTTATTTCAGTTTATTTCAATGAATGATGGGCCTGTGTGGGTGGAGCCAAACTGATTTCAAAAAGTGACAGCTAGTATGGGGGACTAGGAGGAAAATGGGTGGAACATGTTCCCAAAAGGTGAACTTATCCTTTAACAGATTGCAGGAGGATAATACCAGGGCAGATTCAGGTACTTGAACTGCTTTTATAAAAATACATTTAATAATGTATTCATTTTGAAAGAGTTGCAATAATTTGCATCAATTATATATGTATGGATTTAGATAAAAGCTGCTTATCTGGCTCTAGGTCTTAGTTTTGGAAATATTGCTATAAAAAATAAAGAAATCTGGACAACATAGAAACCATTAGTGACAATGTATCTCTGTGTCTAGGTGTTCCGTGACATGACTGGGATTCAGATATAGAAGAACTAAGACCGAGCAAAGAGATGGCGGAGAGTTTGTTAAAATCCTTCAAAAGATTGTTTAATAGAAGACCCAGGAGCTCCGGTAATCACTTTTTGTCTTTTATTTCCCTGATCAGTTTTAACGAAATATGAAAAAATTTATGAAGCATCAAATACTGAATACATCTATTCATCCATTTATGAACTTGTTATATATTTCCTGCAAGGTAATCTTTATTTTTCCATTGCTATATATATAATAGTTTACATAGATTATATCTACAGGGGTCAGTATAGAACAGGCCAAACACAAGAGTACCGGGACTTTAAATATGTCTTTGAGAACTAAACCGATACTAGAATTTGTATAATAAAAATGCAACATTTTATTACATTAAATATTTAAGACATAAACACTTCATTAGGTATACCATACAGTATAGAATTACAAGGATAAAATTGGTACAGAGCTGGAGTTCAGTTGATCAGCAATTACATAGTAAGTTTATTTAGTCTACATGTGAAAAAATTAGAAAAATGAGGAGCTGCAGCCTCTATTAATAAATTCACCCTAAAGGTGAATCTAGAAGAAATGTGAAAAAGAGGGGATAGGTATGGCGCCGCTCTTATTAAGAGGTGACCTACAACCTCTAAATACTTGAGGGGTGTGTGTCACGGGTGCATTTAGTGCAAAAAGTGACAATAAAAGTGCAGGAAATAAATATTTGTATATTCATAAAAATCCACAAAAAAAATCCTACTGTGTAAACTTCCTAACCGCTTATACATAATACATATTGTTATGTTCAAACGAAAATAAAATAAAATAAACACAATCCTGTGCAAAACCTGCAATTCAAAGTGACATTTATGTGCAAAAAAATCCAACATATATGACTGGTGTATATTGTTGCTGTGAAACTGAGTTCAGAAATATGCATATACCGTCCTTAAAACCTGGTGTATAAAAAAATCCAACAAAGTGACAATGTGCTCCTTCAAATTGTTCTGTGCTTCTTAGAAAACAGTGCCCCATAAGAAACGCACTCACCGCTATTATGCACCCCACAAGGAGGTATTTCACCTTCACAGTATAAGCCGCTGTGCAGCCTGTGGAGTGGGAGGAAACTTCCTGTCCTGTGTTCTCCAAGTGCCTCCTTGTCTGCAATGTAAGTGGTCTCCTCACTGTTAACCTCTTAGATGTTGCCCACATGTAGAGAGGAAAGAGACTCCATAGTGTGATACCGTACAAATATCCATACATTTATTAAATCTACAGATGGGTACTCACATTTAATAAAAATCATTAAAAGTGAAAAAACAGTATTTAAAAACAGGAAACCGGAGCGATCTGCGCTCCATGGCTTGAAACCGGAAGTGATGCAATGACGCTGTATAGTCCCGCCCTCCAGATGATGTCCTATTGATGAAACACGTAGGGCGGGACTATACAGCGTCATTGCATCACTTCCGGTTTCGAGCTGTGGAGCACAGATCGCTCCGGTTTCCTGTTTTTAAATACTGTTTTCGCTTTTAAAGATTTTCATTAAATGTGAGTACCCATCAGTAGTATTAATAAATGTTTGGATATTTGTACGGTTCTTGTTCTTGTAAGGATCTTGTTACCAACAGATTCCTCCTGGGGCTCCCCCCAAACACCTTTAAGTCAAGCAGCAATGGGGGTGACAGCAACACTGTTAGAATCCCTAATACTATTATTGTAGTTTTACTGCCATATAGGGCACTGTTTGAACTGTTTTGCTCTTACTGTTATACATGTTAATTAAGAATGTCACACGTTATGACTTGTTTTCCTCTCTTCCCCTTGCAAACTTGCTAACCTGCTTGGTAGTGACCCATCTACACATCCATATATCCTCAACTAACACTTTGGTCCACTGCCGCACAGAACAATCTCATAAATCACACCATTTCAACAACACTCACGTGGATGTCCTCTCTCATCCCATCTACTTCATCCATACCAACATCAACACAAAGCTCACAAACACACATAAAGTACCCCTATACACAACGCTCAATGCCCAACCAACAAATTCCTGGGAATCCAATCCATTCCTCATCCTTGGTCTTACCCTACACCCGGAATCAGCCGCTCAACCATTAACACCCCACAATCTCCAACTATCAACTCTCAATCTGCCCCATATAAACCTCTACTTAAACACCTCTGACCTCACAGGTTTTGGAGACCCCATCCTTCTCACCACCGTAACCAACCAACTCCTCACCCAGCAAACTCTGGTAGTTCTTGCTGACCTATCCGGAAACTACTACGCCTAAGGGTGAATTAGCTGGTCTTTTTTCACCTCCCGGATTTAACCCCATATAACTACCTACCCCCTCTCCTCACCCCCTTACCTCAACCACACCTAACCCCCGTCCCACCTACAGTTGTCCATCTCTCATTCCCCCCCCGGACCCTCATCGCACATTTACACCACAGCCACTGATCTAACTAACTAGCTATCTACACCTATACCTACCCTTTCCACTCAAAACACAAACAGATATGGCCCAACCTGGAAACTCAACCACATCCTTGTCACTCAAGATAGCATCCCTGAATGCAAAAGGCCTACCGGAGAAGAGGTCACAAATCCTAGCCAATATGCACTCTATGAGGGCCGATGTTATATTTCTACAAGAGACCCACTTCAAAGCCAAAGCAATACCTAAGATAGCAAATTACTACTTTCCCCACGCATATCACTCCACCTCCCCCATTTTCATTTTCATAGTTTGTCATTTTCATTAAAGGCAAACTATGGGATAAACCTATCACTCTAGCTAACATCTACAGCCCTAACACATCACAACTCCCTTTCTTTCAAAACATTACCTGCCTACTGTCCTCCTTCCACACGGGCATTCTGATTATGGGAGGAGACTTCAATGTTCCTCTTGACCCTCTCACAGACACCTCTACTGGCGCATCCCACCTTCCGTACAGCGCCCTATGCCCAATAAAACTTTCACTCCAAGAACTCGCCCTACATGACACGTGGAGAACCCTACACCCCCTCAACAAGGACTACACATTCTTCTCAGCCCCCCACAACAAATATTCTTGCCTTGACTATCTTTTCTTTAGCCAACCAGATTTACCGTTTTTATCTAAAGCAACAATAGAACCGATGTTCAGCTCAGACCACCACCCAATTACCCTATGCCTAACCTTCCCAGAACATACCCACTCCGTACCAATATTTCTGACTATTTCCATGACAATGACACCCCTGACACATCACTCTTTACTCAATGGGAGGCGCATAAATGCGTTATACGGGGAAGACTGATTTCTCTTGCTTCTGCCCTAAAATGAGACAAACAGAAACTAGTCAGCAATCTCCTCACTAAAATACAAACACTGGAAAGATCACACAAACGCAACCTAGCCCAACACACCCACCAAGAATTGACTGAAACCCGCAAACTCCTACTAGAAGAAATAGGCCAACAGACGAGGAGAAAATACACCCTCTCACAAAAACTCTTCTATGAACATAGCAACAAAAGCGGCCACCTATTGGTGTGAGCACTACGCCTTAAAAAAGCTAAAACAACAATACACCAGCTACAGTCCAACGGGCAACACATTAAAAAGTAACCCAGACATCGCACAAGTGTTCGAACACTTTTACGCAAATCTATATAATCTCTCTGCCACAGACGCTCAAACCCCCACCCCTACTTCCAGATCCACACTCATACAGAAATTTCTGGAGAAACACTGCCCCAGCCCACTCACTTCGGAAGTATCAACAGACCTAGACCATCCAATCACCAAATTAGAATGGGAAGAGGCTCTATCGGCCGTTTACTATAAAACATTCTAAGAAGTATTGTCAATCCGCTTCCTTAAAATGTTCAACTCTATATCGGCAACATCCCACCTCCCCTCGGGCTTACTTGAAGCGCACATCTGAGTTATACCCAAAGATGGGAAAGACCCCACCATTACGGCAAGCTATAGACCAATTTCTCTACTAAATGTAGACATCAAAATATTTGCTAAAATCTTAGCCAACCATCTACTCCCTCTTCTTCCCACCGTTATTTCCCACGATCAAACGGGTTTTATCCCTGGAAGGGAAGCTAGGGATAACACGATCAAAGCAATCAACTTACACCATCTCCTGACCTCCTCCAACCAAGCTGGATTTTTTCTATCCCTCGATGCGGAGAAGGCATTTGACAGGGTGGCCTGGGACTACATGGAAGCAGTACTGAGATTCATGGGTTTGGGTAATCACCTATCAAGCTTCATAATGGCCCTATACACCAATCCCATGGCCCGAGTCAGAGTCAACAGCCTCCTGTCAAATGCCTTCCCTATCTGTAACGGCACGAGGCAGGGATGTCCCCTTTCCCCTCTACTGTTTACACTTACCCCCAAACCCTTCCTAAGCAGTCTCAAATCCAATCCAAACATTAAAGGAATACAAACACCTGAAAAAGAATACAAAATTGCTGACATACTCCTCTTCCTCACAGAACCTCACATTTCTCTCCCCAGCTTGCTGGCAGATTTCCATTTTAGACTAATTTCATACCTGAAAATAAATTTCTCCAAGTCCTGTGCCCTGAACATCTCTCTGCCCAAACACACAGAAACCCAGTGCCAAAGAAATTTCCCCTTCCAATGGGAAAAAGAAGCAATAACCTACCTAGGTATCCAAATACCCGACCAACTTAACCTCTACACCAAGAACTACTTACCAATCCTACAACGCCTTACCTCCGATCTTAAACGCTGGAACAAACCCATCTTTTTATGGTTCTGCAGAGCGGCCATACTAAAAATGAATGCCCTGCCGCGCCTACTCTATATACTGCAAACTGTTCTGATTCATATTCCCGCCTCCTTCTTTAGTACTTATAAAAGTTTATGCACCAAATTCCTCTGGGGAAACAACAGACCAAGAATTAGCTATCAACACCTGTCATTACCGAAGCATAAAGGACGAATTGGGCTCCCTGACCTCCAAAAATATTACAAAGCTTGCCACCTTTCCAGAATCCTGGACTGGAACATACATCAAAAATACAAAGATTGGGTCTCCCTCAAAGCCTCATTCACATCCTCCCCCTCCACCTATTACCCTGGAACATCCCAAAACACATACCACCTGAAACCCGGATGCACCCTCTAATCGGTCCAACAATCACATGCTTCCACAGCATCTGCAAATCAACCCCCTTATCCTCTACACCAGGCCCTCTCGCTTCCCTGCATCTCAACCCTGACTTCCCTCCTGGAATGCACAATAGCTACCTAAATGACACATGGTCACACAGAGACGTCCAAGTTCACCATTTCTTCTCACAAGGCAAATTATTAGACCGAGAAGAACTGCCTTCCAAGGTCAACAACACCCACATCTCCCCCTGGAACTACACATTACTTGTACACTACATAAAGTCACTGGATAGAAAATTCAAAGTCTCCAGACCGTTATCACCTTTCGAAACATTGTGCATAAAGCAATCTCCACAAAGCCACTTGATCTACACTACGCACACCCTTCTATTCACGAACGTCCCTTCCAACACGGGTCGAGCCTGTAATTCATGGGAAAACGATCTCCCCATATCCATGTCACAAAAAGACTGGGAACGAGTCTACCTGAACATCCACAAAGGATCTGTAAATGTCTCCACACAGGAGAACGGATACAAAGTCCAATCGCGATGGAACCGTACCCCCTCCCTCATCCACAAATTTAATTCACGACATGTGCTGGAGATGCAAACAGAAAAAAGGGACCCTCCTACACATTTGGTGGAACTGCCCCACTATCCAGATTTTTTTGTGGCAAAATTCACCAAATTATAAGGAAAGTAACCACATACACGCTGGACTTCTCTCCAGCACAATTCCTCTTACACTTTACCACCTTATCGAGTCGTAACTACTTCAAATCTTTACCCATGCACATGGTAAACGCGCCAAAACAATGTATTCCAATACATTGGGGCACTTCACACACCCCGTCGTTAAAAGAATGGCTAAATAGAATCTCTAAAATAGCTGAAATGGAACGCCTCATCAGTATCGCCCATGATACACCCGGTAAATTCTCTACAAAATTGGCCTGCTCGATCCACTTCCAGACAACAACAGACTACAAAGACCTCACCTCTGCCAATACACCTCCCACTGGACATCCTCCTACGACACCCGCATAAATCCAGAATCAACTCAAACACACTCTTATATTCACTTAGACTGAGAACAATGACCTATCTTTATCGGACACGCCTCCACAAAACTTGCTGCTCCCCCTACCTTCCCCCACAGGGGGGAAAGAGAGATGGATAACAAACACCCCCCCCGGTACCCAATCACTATCTACAAAATTATACCGCATTGCCTCATCCCCTTCCCCCCTCTCTCCTATGCCATGTCCCCTGGACACACCAATTTCCACCCACTTCTTATTACCACCGACACACCTCTCCCCAGATACCTAAGTATCCTCCTAGATAAACAGAAAACCTTGCGCGAAACCCGACATACCACACTTTACTCTACCAGAACCCCTCTCGATACACCCGGACGCGACCAAACATTTCCACCTCCTTCATAACTCTATAAGGTTATAAAACTCACAAGCCCAACCAAAATTATGAACCCAACAAGCTTCTAACCCAACATATACAGGGTTCTTCATCTTCAATCTAACGTTATTTAACATTTTTGATTCATAACCTTTAAGTTACATTATTTACATACTTTGACCATTGTCACCTGACTTATTTTATGTATTTCTGTGAAACTCTACATATGTGTGTTCTCTACGATTTCTAATAAAAACTTTATGGAAAAAAAAAGGAACATCCCGTTCCAGAATGGGCACATATCGGTGTTTCCCGATTTCTCGGTGGAGGTCCAGAAACAGAGATCCCGCTTCGTGGATGTCAAACGGCGCCTCAGGGCACATCATTTGAAGTATGCCATGTTGTTTCTGGCCCGACTCCGCATTGTGGGGGACAAACGAGCCCATTTTTTTGAAGACCCGGCGCTCGCCTCGGCCTGGCTGGATCAGCGCGACGCGGAGAGAAATCGCACCGCCTGAAGGAGACACGATCTTTCTGCACTGTACTTTATATGGCAAGCAATACTTTATTCTGGCCTACTACATTCCTCCGCCTTACAATTCCAAGGTGGTTAATGAGGGGTTCTTGTACATGGCCCAGCACCCCACAATCCCTGCCATTTGGCTTGGGGACTTTAACATGGTCCTAACCCCAAACCAAGGACAGATTACAATCGAGCCAGACTTCCCAGCCACCCACCACTACTCGACTGAGCCGCACACTTACAGAATTTTCATTGACAGACACATGGTGCTTTAAACACCCAGACACTCAGGCCTTTTCATGTTTTTCAGTGAGGCACTCCATTGTGTCCTGAATAGACTTCATTATGGTCTCTGATGTTTTGCTCCCCCTGCTTGAGGACTCAGGCTATCATAATAGATTCCTGTCTGATCACGCTCCATGTTGGGCATCTATACGCCTGGCTCCTCCAGCTGGACCCCGATCTTGGTGCCTCCACCCATTTTGGCTGTCTGCCCTGACCGATCAGGATGACATACAGAAGGAGTGGCAGTTTTACTTCCACACAAACCGGGACACGGCGTCCATAGGCCTAGTATGGGAAGCTTTCAAACTACATGTCCGCTCCACCCTCTCCAGATGTATAAACAGAATGAAGGCTTCCTCCAAACTGGTGCTACAACAGGCCTCAGAGAGGCTGGTGTCAGCAACAGACTTATTCATGTCAGACCCCACACCCACCAATGTCTCGGCGCTTAAATTCCAAACCCGCATAGTTGATCAATTACATTATGAAAAGGCCAAGCAGAAGCTCTTCTTCTCAAGACAGCGAGTATTCAAACAGGGTGAGCGGGCGGGAAAGTTTTTGGCTTACTTGGCCCATCAGGATTCTAGGCCACCAGTGGTGGTACCCTTGATGGATGCACAGGACATACCTATAACTGACCCATCGTCGGTAGCCGCGGCATTCCGCTCATACCACGCCAATTTATACTCCTCCCAAGTAACTGTCACTGTACAGGAGACCCAGGCCTTCCTGCAGAATATACCCCCTTCCCCAAGTGTCTGAAACCCAGGTAACTGACCTTGAGGCCCCCCTCACCAAGGATGAGATTGCTCTGGCAATAGCATCCCTGGTATCCGCCAAAGCCCCAGGTCAGGATGGCCTGCCATTAGATTTCTATGCAACTTATTCTTAGGTAATGATCCCTGAACTTATGAAGTTTTACAACCATATATTTGAATCTGAAACCCTACCCGAATCCCTTCGTCAAGCAGTGATCATCGTGCTCCCCAAACCAGGCAAAAATCCTCAATACCCTGATTCCTACCGCCCAATCTCATTACTGCAGGTGGACATTAAAATATATGTGAAAGTACTAGCCACTCATCCTAATCAAATTATTCTATCCCTTATCCACCCTGACCAAACTGAATTCATGCCTGGGAAAAACACAGCCATGAATATTCGTCGCCTCCACATGAATCTCCAAGCTTGCCATGAGACAGTAGGTACCAGAGCAGTGATAGCGTTAGATGCCGCTAAGGAATTTGACTCTGTGGAGTGGGCATTCTGACAGGGATGCCCGCTGTCCCCACTGCTATACGCCCTAGCTGCAGAACCTTTGGCCATTTCACTAAGAACGATTTGAATATCCATGGTCTTCGGTTGGGCCCTCTCGTGGAAACGGTGAGCCTTTACGCAGATGACATGCTCCTCTACTTGGAGGACACATTGGCCGTCTCTACAGACTACCCCCAGACCATCAAGGAATTCGGAAAACATTCAGGGCTGCACATGAATTTTTCTAAGTCACAAATTCTACCCTTAGACCTGTTTCCACCAACTAGTTGTTCTGCTTCCCTCCCATTGAACAGGGTGTCCTTTTTTCAACACTTAGGGGTAAGGATTACTAGGGAGCCCCAATAATATATTAATGATAACATAGAATCCCTTTTTTACATTCCTGAAAACTCGTACTCAATCTTGGGCAGGACTCCCCGGGGTGACCGGGAGGATCAACCTTGTAAGGAAAACAGTAGAAATCGCCTGGCACGCGCTGGTGTGCATACGTGCGTCCACGGGAGACCACAGATGCCCGTGCGCGCTCGTGCACATGCATGTGCGTGGCGCCCGGAGTACATGTGCAGGAGTGAGCCTTAGCGCCAGTTGGAGCCAGTCGTCCTATTTAAAGGAGGCCCTAGCAACTGATCGGTGCTGACTGGTCTTCAGCTGTGTTCCTGTTGCTCTGAAACCTGTGTTCTGTCTGATTCCCGTTGCTGACCTAGGCTCCTGTTGACCTTGCTCTGAACTCTGCTATACCTGATCTCTGGTTCTTGATCCTGGCTGCCTGCCTGTTGATGAACCTGGATATCCCTGTGACCTTGCCCTGGTGCCAATCTGGGCCCAGCACAACTACCCGAGTGTCTGCAACTACAGTCCTGCGACCAGCTGCGACTACCTGCTCTGCAACCACAGTCCTGCGACCAGCTGCGACTTCATGCTCTGCAACCACAGTCCTGCGACCAGCTGCAACTTCCTGCTGCTGGTTTCCAGGTCACCATCTGCAGGCACTTGTGTGCCTCCTGTTCCTTGGCTCCTTCTGTTTCACTCTCAGCGGGACCTGGACTGGAGATACAAGAGAGGCTGACCTTGTCATTTCAGTCTCCCTTCAGGTAAGTGACAAGCCTTACCAAAATGAACCTGTTGCCAAAGTTCCTCTATATGTTCTGGCACTCTCCAGTTCTAATCCCCCTAAAAGTCTTCAAAACGCTCAACAGTATTCTCAACACTTTTATTTGGGGATCCAGTAGACATAAATTAGCATGGAGCACTCTCAAAAACCCAACCTCTTCAGGGGGAGCAGCCCTCCCAGATTTCCACTCATACTATATAGCGACCCAACTCTCCCATTTCTATCACCTTCATAAAACAGATGGACCTAGATACCAAACCCTAACGTGAGAAGCCAGGCCGCAGCACACACTCCCCCATTCAGGTAATATTCAGAGGCAAGGGAGGTAGAGGGGGTACCGACAGTCGGAACCTCCTACTATCCCATCACAGACGTGTATGGGAGATTTCGCTCAAAATAACAGATGCAGACTTTTTCCACTCACACACACCCTTGTGACATAATCCCCAACTATGGGAACACTTTAATCCCGGACGTTGACATCTGGGCCTCTAAGGGGATACTATACCTACATCAAGTAATCATCCCCCTCGGAGTACGAAATTTCCAATCACTGAAGGACGAGTTTGAGCTGCCCCCCATATGCTATTCCGATATCTACAGATAAGACACGCCCTCCAAACCCAATTTACAGAGGGCTTCCCAAACCCACAAACTCTATCCCTGGTAGATGTGATCGTAGGTGCAGACCCCTCCAAACTGTTATCCACTATATATAATATCTTTAGAACTTGTTCGGTATCACAAATTTTTCATACAGCTAGAACCAGATGGGAGGGGGATATAGGCCCCATAGAAGAGTCAGACTGGGACGAGATATTGGAAAACACTAAGAGGGCTTCCCCCAGGCTATCCAAGCGCTTGTCCCAATTATACATTATACAAAAGTCTTACCTCACCCTGGGGAGAATTGCCAAATACCATCCAAACTACAGCCCACTGTGTCCAAGATGCGCTAGCCACCCCTGTATATTCTTCCACCTAATATGGTCCTGCCCAGTGATCCAAACCTACTGGGCACAAATTATAAAATTTCTGCATGACCACATGGGTTCGCCCCTACAGCTGGACCCAAAGTCCTGTTTACTGGGCCTACTTCTAGACATTTCTATCGATAAGTTTTTGCCACCTTCCTGTACGAAACCCTTTTTAGCGCACGGAAGCTAGTGGCCCGCCACTGGATGCAAACTACCCCCCCTAAGTTTCAGGCCTGAGTTGGGGAAATAAATTTAAATCTGCCATATAAGAAAGTCATCTTCATCTAAGAAATACACTCACATGTACGTCCTTGTAAAATCAGCGCTGTACAGAAAATGGCGGCAGTGGGGTCCCTGTATTTCTTATTTTAATAAATTTGGATATTTGTTTTACGGAATTACGCTATGTGGCCTCTTTCCTCCTTATTTTATATTACCACCATCCACTCCTCAACTTTATCCTGAGGGACACACAAGTCCACGGTTTGCTTTTGGACGTCCATCTCCATCACACTTTTGGAATATCCATTACCACCCACTACCCAAGCCTGATTTGACCCCTTTGGGTGTACGCCCTCTAGGGTCCATGAGATCTGGTAAGCCTTTCCATTTTCGGTGGTGGTGTGCCTCTTCTGTTTTCACCTTGGATGTCACGTATTTGAATTGCCTTTCTCACAAAGTCATCACATCTATGTGGACTATGTTTTATATACACATTTTCTTCCCTTTTTTGATGTTTTTCATTATTGGTTGGACGTCAGTGTCCCTATATTGAACTCTTAGCGCTACACATATTTTTGTTTTATTGTTATTTGCCTATATCCTATTGGCCATGTTAGCTGCTGACTTCATTTCTTTGGGTAGAGCAGAATTATTGATACTCTTTGATCTGTCTCTACTCCCCTGACAGAACTGGGATTTGTGTGTTTAAACACACATGTTCTCGTTCTGTCAGGAGCGATCGCAGATGCCGGCTTTGGGGACACACTATAGCATCTTAAAGAGCCGATGAATAGCTACGGCGATTTGCGCAGCTGTGCCAACCTGCCGCCGTATAACTGCGGCGGCTGGTTGGCAAGTGGATAAACACTGGGAGAGTAGCATCATCTAGTGGTCAAAGGGAAATATTGCAGGGATTTCTGGATATAGTTTGAATATTGCAGCCAGAACTGTGTTTTTTAGTTTAACCACTTGCCATGTGGCTCACGCCGATATACGTCAGCAGAAATTCTCTGCTAGGCTAAATCTCATATGGATACATTGTTCCCATTTAGGAGCCACCAGGGGGACCCAATGCAAGTGGCCGGCAGGCACAATCTCCACTGGCTACCTGCGATCGTGGGCACGAGCGCCAGCACCAGCACCAGGATTTGTGTGTGTAAACACACAAATCCGTGTTCTGTCAGGGAAGAGGAGACATATTTTTTGTTCCTACTAAGTAGGAACAGTAAGCCTGGGTTCACACATGTGCGGTGCGAATTGAAGCTCAGGTTTCACTGGGAAGATAAAAATCTCCTGTTCAAAGGCTCATCTGCGTTTTAGCTGCGGATCAGTGAGCAGGGAGAGGGGGAGGTGTAGTGAGGAAGAGAAAATCCATGTTCAGAACGCAATGCATCTGTGAAGTAATTCATAATTCGCACCGCAATGCCCAGAAAACGCACACATTTTTTGTGCAATGCGCAGTGCGAATGCAACGCACATATGTAAACCAGATGCATTTATATGAATGTATTTTAAAATGTCCTGCGAATTAGATGCGGTGTAAGCCACATCTAATTCGCATAGGTGTGAACGGGGGCTGATATGTCTCCTCCCCAAGTCAGTCCCCTCCCCCACAGTTTGAAACACCAACTAGGGAACACAGTTAACCCCTTAATTGGCCCTCTAGTTAACCCCTTCCCTGCCAGTGACATTTACACAGTAATCAGTGCATTTTTATAATACGGATCGCTGTATAAATGTCAGTGGTCCCAAAAATGTGTCAAGTGTCTGATCTGTCCGCCGCAATGTTGCAGTAAAACTAAAAATCGCAGATCACAGCCATTACTAGTTAAAAAAAAACCTAAATAATAAAAATGACATAAATCTTTCCCATAGTTGTAGACGCTATAACTTTTGCGCAAACCAATCAATATACGCAAAAATATGTAGAATATATATTGGCCTAAACTGATGAAGAAATTCATTTTTTAACCACTTCTGGACCGCCTGCCGTCATTATTTGGCAGTACTTTGAAGAGTAATATTGTTATAATGGCAGCAGCTAGCTACCATAAACCCGGTATCCTCTACTTTAGCGGGTGGTCTCTGTGGCGGATATGCTACCAGATCACTTTTATCGGTGACAGGAGAGGGCCCCCCTACTACTCTCACCATGCTCCAGTGCCCTCCGCCACTTACCGGAGCAACGGAGGCGATCAGATACTGTGTGGTATGGAGATGAGTGAGGGAAAGATGGCCCCCATCCATCTCCATACCAATGCAGTTTGATGTTGATATCACTTCCGTCCCTAGCTCTTAAAGCTATTTTTTTTTATTTTATTTTTTCAAACTACTTTTTTTTGCATTTTAGTGTAAATATGAGGTCTTTTTGACCCCAGATCTCATATTTAAGAGGTCCTGTTATGCTTTTTTCTATTACAAAGGATGGTTACTAGGGATGAGCCGAACACCCCCCGGTTCGGTTCGCACCAGAACCCGCGAACGGACCGAAAGTTCGCACGAACGTTAGAACCCCATTGACGTCTATGGGACTCGAACGTTCGAAATCAAAAGTGCTCATTTTAAAGGCTAATTTGCATGGTATTGTCCTAAAAAGGGTTTGGGGACCCGGGTCCTACCCCAGGGGACATGTATCAATGCAAAAAAAACTTTTAAAAACGGCCGTTTTTTCGGGAGCAGTGATTTTAATGATGCTTAAAGTAAAAAAAAAAGTGAAATATTCCTTTAAATATCGTACCTGGGGGGTGTCTATAGTATGCCTGTAAAGTGACGCGTGTTTCCCATGTTTAGAACAGTCCCTGCACCAAATGTCATTTTTAAAGGAAAAAATCTCATTTAAAACTGCTTGCGGGTTTAATGTCATGTCGGGTCATGGCAATATGGATGAAAATCAGTGAGACAAACGGCATGGGTACCCCCCAGTCCATTACCAGGCCCTTTGGGTCTTGTATGGATATTAAGGGGAACCCCGCACCCAAATTAAAATAAGGAAAGGTGTGGGGCCACCAGGCCCTATATACTCTGAACAGCAGTGCAAACAAGACAGGGACTGTAGGTTTGTTGTTAAGTAGAATCTGTTTGTAATTTTGAACATTTTTAACGTGTTTAGCTCCAGCCAAAAAATCTTTTCTAAGCTTTTTGGAAAACATAGGGAAGGGTTATCACCCCTGTGACATTTGTTTTGCTGTCTTTCCTCCTCTTCAGAAGATTTCACCTCACTTTTTTGTCCCAATGAAAAATGTTTTTTGAAAATTTGGGTTTTTTTGTGGAACAAGGATTGGAAAGCATCAGTGGAAAGGAGAAATTGTTTTCCCATATTAACTCTTACAGGAGAGAATTTCCCTTCCTAGGGGTAGATTTCATCTCACTTCCTGTTGTCTCCTTCCGTTTGCAAGTAGGAGTCATTTGTAAGTTAGATGTTTGAAAGTAGGGTCCTGCCCTATATACTCAGCAGAAATTTGGGCCTTAGGTATTGCTGTGGCCACAACACTGTAAGCCCTCACAGGGCCCTGCTGTGAAATATTAGATCAAGAATTGTAATTACATGCCCCTGTTGAACAGGAGCTGAAAAATTAGGCCTTAGGCACTGGTGCTGGTGCCACAACACTGCAACCCCTCACAGACACTCTAGTTGGAACGCAGGAATGAGCCCTGCTGCAAAGTATTGCATCAAAAATTGTAATTACACGCCCCTGTTAGACAGGGGCAGAAAAATTGGGCCTTAGGCACTGGTGCTGGTGCCACAACACTGCAACCCCTCACAGACACTCTAGTTGGAATGCAGGAACGAGCCCTGCTGCAAAGTATTACATCAAAAATTGTAATTACACGCCCCTGTTAAACAGGGGCTGAAAAATTGTGCCTTAGGCACTGGTGGTGGCGCCCAGAACCAAAAATGTTCTTACAAGCTATCAGCGTGATGATTGAGGAGGAAGAGGATAATTACTCAGGGATAGTCACTCAGCATCAGCATAGGCAGTCTTTGAAGGGATCTGAGATTTCAAAAAAAATTATTCGGTTACATCAGCATCAGGTGCTTGGTAGCTGGTGGTGATCCAAGACTCATTCATTTTTATGAAGGTCAGCCGATCGACCGAGTCGGTGGACAGACGCACCCTGTGATCGGTTACCACGCCTCCAGCAGCACTGAATGTGCGTTCCGAAAGAACGCTGGATGCAGGACAGGCCAGTAGCTCAATTGCATACTGTGCAAGCTCTGGCCAGTGATCCATCCTCAAGACCCAGTAACCCAGAGGATTTTCGGTGGGAAAGGTGTCCAAGTCTGATCTTGCCCCTAGGTATTCCTGCACCATGTAAAACAGACGCTGGCGATGGTTGCTGGAACCGATCATACCTTGGGGCTGCGGACCAAAAAATTGTCTGAACGCATCGGTCAGACGGCCACCTTCTCCACCGCTCCTTCTTTGACTGACCGAAGCCTCAGCAACACGTTGTCCAGAAACAGGAGTTTGTAACCTCCCAGTCTCTGGGAACGCGTTGCACAGACCTTTCTGCAAGGCCTCCCGAAGATGTTTCATCCTCTGCTCCCTCTGCGATGGCAAGATAAGGTCCGCAACCTTACCCTTGTAACGTGGATCAAGGAGGGTTGCCAGCCAGTATTGGTCCTTCTCCTTGATACCACGAATACGAGGATCCTTACGCAGGCTTTGCAGGATCAGGGAGGCCATGCAGCGTAGGTTTGCTGAGGCATTCGGTCCGGAGTCCTCTGGGTCACTAAGAACGACATGGTCCGCAGCCACCTCCTCCCAGCCACGTACAAGTCCATGTGTTTCTTGGGACTGATCCCTTAAAGACTGCTGCTGATGCTGAGTGCCAGGCTCCACCTCCATACTGACACAATCTTCCTCCTCCTCCTCTTCCTCCTCGTCCTCTTCCTGTGTGATCGGCGGGCACGCAGGAACACTGTCTGGATAAAGGGGGCCTTGAGAGCTAAGGAAGTCCTCCTCTTCCTGCCTCTGTTCTGCCTCAAGTGCCCTGTCCATTATTCCACGCAGCGTGTGCTCCAACAGGTGGACAAGGGGGACAGTGTCACTGATGCATGCACTGTCACTGCTCACCATCCTCGTGGCCTCCTCGAATGGTGACAGGACAGTGCATGCATCCCTGATCATGGCCCACTGGCGTGGGGAAAAAAAACCAAGCTCCCCTGACCCTGTCCTGGTGCCATAGTCGCACAGGTACTCATTGATGGCCCTCTGCTGCGTGTGCAGCCGCTGCAGCATGGCCAACGTTGAGTTCCACCTGGTGGGCATGTCACAGATTAGGCGGTTCTTAGGCAGGTTAAACTCCTTTTGGAGGTCTGTCAGCCGAGCACTGGCATTATATGACCGGCGGAAATGCACACAGACTTTCCTGGCCTGCCTCAGGACATCCTGTAAGCCCGGGTACCTGCCCAAGAACCGCTGCACCACCAAGTTAAGGACGTGAGCCAAACAGGGCACATGGGTCATTTGTCCCTGTCGGAGGGCAGAGAGGAGGTTGGTGCCATTGTCGCAAACCACCATTCCTGCCTTAAGTTGGCGTGGCGTCAACCACCTCTGAACCTGCCCCTGCAGAGCTGACAAAACCTCTGCCCCAGTGTGGCTCCTGTCCCCCAAGCACACCAGCTCAAGCACCGCATGGCATCTTTTGGCCTGCGTACTTGCGTAGCCCCTTGAACGGCTACGGAGCACCGCTGGTTCCGAGGAAGAGGCCATGGAGGAAGAAGAAGAGGAGGGGGTGGAGGAGAGAGGTGTGTCACAATCAGCATTTTGGAGGCGTGGTGGCGGAACAACCTCCAACACTACTGCACCTTGTCCTGCATCCTTCCCAGCTGCCAGCAGAGTCACCCAATGCGCCGTGAAACTTAGGTAACGTCCCTGTCCATGCCTGCTGGACCATGAGTCAGCGGTAATATGCACCTTACCGCTGACCGCCCTTTCCAGCGAGGCATGGACATTGCCTTCCACATGCCGGTAGAGAGCCGGAATCGCCTTCCGTGAGAAAAAGTGGCGTTTGGGTACCTGCCACTGAGGAACCGCACATTCCACAAACTCACGGAAGGGGGCAGAGTCTACCAACTGAAAAGGCAGCAGTTGAAGTGCTAGCAATTTTGCCAAGCTAGCATTCAACCGCTGGGCATGTGGATGGCTGGGAGCAAACTTCTTTCGGCGGTGCAGCAGCTGGGGCAGGGAAATTTGCCTGGTACAATCTGACGTCGGTGTACCAAAAGCAGATTGCCCACAAGTACTTGGCTGTGACACACCTAATTCTACACCTTCATTCC
This sequence comes from Lithobates septentrionalis, assembly GCA_037952835.1. Taxonomy (NCBI): domain Eukaryota; kingdom Metazoa; phylum Chordata; class Amphibia; order Anura; family Ranidae; genus Lithobates; species Lithobates septentrionalis. The sequence goes on along the minus strand of JBBDGP010003709.1, from coordinate 799,201 downwards.
TCTCACTGCAGGTCTCAGAGAGGACTGAAGGTCTAGTGGGGTTGGAAATCTCAGCTGATGAGGAGCAAGGAGAGATCCTCTTTGTTCTTTGGTGTGGGTCTTTTAGATACGCTTGCCAACGAACTGCATGGCAGGTCAACATATGTCTGGTCAAGCATGTGGTACCCAAGCGGGAGATGTTTTGGCCACGCGAGATACGCTTGAGACATATGTTGCAAATAGCAGCGGTGCGATCTGATGCACTCGTCTCAAAAAAGGCCCAAACCAAAGAACTTTTTGAATAACGCGCAGAGACTGCAGCGCCCTGCACATGTGGAGCTTTGGGGTGTGATGCAGTCAATGTGCTGCCCTTAGGCTGGCCCCTGGAGGGCATCCTGCCTCGTTGGTGATGTGCCGCCGCCTCCTCCTCCTCCTCCTCCTCCTCCTCCTCTCTCCTATCAGGCACCCACGTTGAGTCAGTGACCTCATCATCCCCTCCCTCCTCATCACTGGAGCAAACCTGGCAGTATGCTGCAGCAGGGGGAGCATGACTGCCAGATTGCTGTCCTTCTTGGGCACCCCCTCTGTCCGTGCTCATGTTACTGCCTTCATCGAGCTCAGTATCGTCATCAGAGCCTTCCAAACGCTGGGCATCCTCCTGGAGCATGTACCCAACACTGTGGTCAAACAGTTCGAGGGAATCCTCATGAGGACATGGTGGAGCTAGGGAAGGAGTCACTGATGACATTGAGCTGAGGGAAGAGGCCGCTGCTTTGCCAGACAAAGCACCCTGGGCATGGGTGAGAGAGGATGAGGAGGATGAGGACGGCTTGGTCATCCACTCGACCAAGTCTTCCGCATGTTGCGGCTCAACACGGCCAGCTGCCGAAAAAAAGGCCAAGCGTGTCCCATGGCCACGTGCTGATGAGGATGCACCGTCTCCACGACCAGCACTAGACACAGAGCCTGCTTGCCCTCTCTTATTGGCTTGTGACTGTCTGCCTCTCCTTCTTGGCCTTCCAGACATACTAATGGCCTGTAGCTGCACTAAGCTGGGATAGAACACCTGTAATTTTCTTCAAGTAGCTTTATATACTGTAACCAGACAAGCCTGCCTGTCAGTAGGAAGATAACAGGAACGGATCTAGCTGAACACTGTGAGCAGGACGCACTGTACTAAATGTAAATAGTCTAGCTGCCTGACCGTGGTACTAATAGGATCAAATAGAACACCTGTAATTTTCTTCAGGTAGCTTTATATACTGTAACCAGACAAGCCTGCCTGTCAGTAGGAAGATAACAGGAACGGATCTAGCTGTACACTGTGAGCAGGACGCACTGTACTAAATGTAAATAGTCTAGCTGCCTGACCGTGGTACTAATAGGATCAAATAGAACACCTGTAATTTTCTTCAGGTAGCTTTATATACTGTAACCAGACAAGCCTGCCTGTCAGTAGGAAGATAACAGGAACGGATCTAGCTGAACACTGTGAGCAGGACGCACTGTACTAAATGTAAATAGTCTAGCTGCCTGACCGTGGTACTAATAGGATCAAATAGAACACCTGTAATTTTCTTCAGGTAGCTTTATATACTGTAACCAGACAAGCCTGCCTGTCAGTAGGAAGATAACAGGAACGGATCTAGCTGAACACTGTGAGCAGGACGCACTGCACTAAATGTAAATAGCAGGAACGGATCTAGCTGAACACTGTGAGCAGGACGCACTGCACTAAATGTAAATAGCAGGAACGGATCTAGCTGAACACTGTGAGCAGGACGCACTGCACTAAATGTAAATAGCAGGAACGGATCTAGCTGAACACTGTGAGCAGGACGCACTGCACTAAATGTAAATAGCAGGAACGGATCTAGCTGAACACTGTGAGCAGGACGCACTGCACTAAATGTAAATAGCAGGAACGGATCTAGCTGAACACTGTGAGCAGGACGCACTGCACTAAATGTAAATTGCAGGAACGAATCTAGCTGAACACTGTGAGCAGGACGCACTGCACTAAATGTAAATAGTCAAGAAGATAACAGGAACGGATCTAGCTGAACACTGTGAGCAGGACGCACTGCACTAAATGTAAATAGCAGGAACGGATCTAGCTGAACACTGTGAGCAGGACGCACTGCATTAAATGTAAATAGTCTAGATAGAAGATAACAGGAACGGATCTAGCTAAACTGAATACAGTGTATATATATATATGCAACACCTGGGATGCATATATATACACAATACACTGTAAGTGCAGCTAACTGACTGACTGTTCTGCCTAATCTATCTAACTCAAATCAAATGACACTGTCTCTCTCTCTTTCTATCTCTCAGCACACCGGAACACACACTACACAGGGCCGCCGTGCAGGCGGCCTTATATAGTGTGGGGTGTGTACTAAATCCCCTGAGCCATAATTGGCCAAAGCCACCCTGGCTTTGGCCAATTACAGCTCTCTCTACTGACGGCGCTGTGATTGGCCAAGCATGCGGGTCATAGTGCATGCTTGGCCAATCATCAGCCAGCAATGCACTGCGATGCCGCAGTGAATTATGGGCCGTGACGCGCCACACGAATTTAGCGCGAACGGCCCATAACGTTCGCAATTCGGCGAACGATCGAACAGCCGATGTTCGAGTCGAACATGGGTTCGACTCGAACACGAAGCTCATCCCTAATGGTTACATTCCTTGTAATAGGAATAAAAGTGACATATTTTTTTTTTAAAAGGAACAGTGTAAAAATAAAAAATAAAAAGGTAAAATTAAATAAGAAAAAAAATAAATGTTTTTAAACGCGCCCCATCCCGCCGAGCTCACGCGCAGAAGCGAACGCATACGTGAGTAGTGCCCGTATATTAAACCGGTGTTCAAACCACACATGTGAGGTATCGCCGCGATTGTTATGCCCCGTACACACGGTCGGACATTGATTGGACATTCCGACATCAAAATCCATGGATTTTTTCCGATGGATGTTGGCTCAAACTTGTTTTGCATACACGCGGTCGCACAAAGTAGACGGAATTTCCGCTCACCAAGAACGCGGTGACGTACACCACGTACGACAAGACTAGAAAAGGCCAGTTGAGAACCAAGCGCGGCACCCTTTGGGCTCCTTTTGCTAATCTCGTGTTAGTAAAAGTTTGGTGAGAGACGATTTGTGCTTTTTCAGACTCGTGGCTTTCAGATCGTTTTCTGCGGTTCAGTTTGTGCTTGTGGGTTTGTATCTGCTCTTCAGTGCGTGCAGCGAGTACCATTGACTTGTCATTGTGTTCTTGTTCGTTCGTTACTGTTTTTCAGGTCGCTCTTCACAGGCCTTGCTGTTCTTCAGTGCGTTCTGTTACTTCGTTCTGAGCAGCCAACCGTTTTCTAGTCATGTTACGTATACGTACTCATCGTAGAGTTCGTGCTGTGCGGGGGCTTGGTGTTGGGGTGCTTACCTTGACACAAGCCCAGTTCATGAACAGGGTGGGGAGGAGTTTAAGGACCAAGAATTGGTTGCTTCAGTGTGACCAGTTCTGTCACATGCCTTTGCTCCATGAGAATAATCCTGATGATTTCAGGAACTTTCTCCGGATGACGGACCCCGTATTTCACAATTTGTTGGCTTTGATAACCCCTTTATATTAGCAGGCAGGATACCTGCATGAGGCAAGCCATCACTCCGGAGCAGAGGCTCGTCGCCACCCTGCAGTATTTGGCGATGGGGAGAAGCCTGCAGGACCTCAAGTTCTCGACAGGCATCTCCCCCCAGGCTCTGGGGATCATTATCCCAGAGACCTGTTCTGCCATCATCCAGCTCCTGCAGAAGGAGTATATTAAGGTAAGATTTTTATCCTTTAATCTCATATTTTATTGTATTTAATGTTTGATAATATATTGTATTTCTTTCCTCATTCCCTAATTACGATGATTGTAATATGCTGTGAATATCCCCTTTGTCCTCATGCATGCTGGATTTTTATGTAATTATTTTTTTTCTCCTTCATACATATTTGCCTTCACTTACCTCCCCAGCATGGTCTCCTGGCCCTATATTCACCTCATGTAGTCACTTAACAATGTATTGTATCAGCTCCATAGTAGTGCTTTACCACAAACACCCCCTAAAATGTGTAAAAATGTGATTTGTGCTTTAAATTCAGGCAGAGTGCCAGAGGCTTTTTTTTGGGGGTCCCCAAATCATTTGTAACCCTCCCTCCCCCCAACTGCTAAGTCAGCTGATACCAATTCTCTATCTATCCTCAATCATCTATCTGCTGACTTTGCCAAACCCATACACACTATACCCACCTCTTTTGTGGTCATATTTATGGATGAATTCCCCAAAGCATGTAGTGCAAGGGCCTGCCTGTATACTTTCAAATGGTACTGTTTAAAGTTTTTTTTTATTATCTTGATAGGTAATAGCAGAATGTCCAAATGTGCTAAAATGTGTACAATGTGTATTTATATCTTTGTATTATGACACTTCTTACCTGTCCAGTGGGCTGCCAATAGTGTAACTAAGGAGGGGCTGGCCAAAATAATACCCATTATTTAGGCATTCATCTCTCAATGAAGTGGAGAGGGTTACCTGTCCAAGAGTTCCCCCCCTATAATGTTAGAAATGGCACACTATATACGAGAGGGGGTATATGAGAGGGGGTGGGGGAGGGGGAATCTGATAGGTGTACCTTATACTTTGGTCTTTAAAAACTCACTCAAATAAATGTTATCTTGATGTTGGCCAAGAATGTTTGTGTCTAATCTGCTTTCCCTGTTTAGGTGCAAGATGACTTTTTTTTTCTTGTTTGACTCCACAGTTTCCTTCCACGCCACAGGAATGGCAGACTGTGGCCTCCCACTTTGCCCAGTGGTGGGACTTTCCTAACTGCAGAGGGGCAATTGATGGGAAACACATCCACATCGTCCCACCACCCATACTATTTCAACTATAAGGGGTTCAATAGTATTGTGATGTTGGCAGTGGTGTCGGCTACTTATGAGTTCCTGTATGTGGACATGGGGAAGAATGGCCGGATGTCAGATGGTGGAGTCATCGCCCAGACGGAGTTCTACAGGCATCTCCAGAATGGCAGCTTGTACTTGCCACCTCCAGAAGACAATGTGGAAGGACTCCCATTCGTCTTCGTTGTAGATGAAGCGTTTGCGCTGGGGGACCATCTTATGCGGCCATTCCCGATGAGGACCCTCACCCCGGACCAGAGGCTTTTTAAGTACCGGCTGGCCAGAGCCAGAAGAGTGGTGGAGAACACGTTTGGAATCATGGCCAGCCGGTTCCGCCTATTTCTTACACCCATACACATGGCGGAGTACAAACTGAATCATATCATCCTGGCGTGCTGTGTTCTACACAACTTTTTATGGCAACATTCTGCCAACTATGCTGGCTCAGTTGGGCCTGAGGCTGGAATTCAAAATGAACCAACCCTGACAGCGCTTGAAGTGGCTGTCCTGGCTTGCCCCCCCTGAGTGCCCATGATGTCCGGCTAAGATACCTTGAATACTTTGTGGGTAGGGGGGCTATCAATATGCCAGACAACGTCTGAAACCTTTTTCAAATATTAAAAAAAATAACTACTCAAATCTTTGGTGACATTTACTGCTTGTCTTTCTTTTAGCTGACCCTGACAGAAATGTGGTGAGTCCTGAAAATGGCGTGATTGTGTAACATTACAAAGCATTGTTGGGTGTTATTTACTAAAGGCAAAGACACTTTGCACTACAAGTGCACTTGAAACTGCACTTGTAGTGCAAAGTGGATTTGCCCTTAGGAAATAACCCCCATTGTCATTGAAAGCACCAATTAGAGCACCACAAAAGTGTTGGAGCATTGAGACAATAATCCACACATTCTTGATTAACAATCTTTTAATACCTGCACAATCACATGTGCATTTAGAAAAGGTTTTTAAAACAAACCAACATGTTTGTTGTATAACAATTTTTGGGGTCACATTAGAAAAAGTAGAAATGTCCATTTAAGATAAAACAGGCATGTTTAAAACCAACAAGAAAGGCACAAATCTTGAACTTACAAAGTTCACATTTGGTAGAACTTTGAAGGCAATATCAGACATGAGTATTTAGAAACTGTGTTTGATATTGCGTTCAGATGGGGTGAAGTCACACCAGGAAAAGCCAAATTTTGAAGATGCACACAAATTGCCGAATGTCAACATGTGCTAGCTGCCATCATGGGGGATCAAGGGATGTGTTTTGTGGGTGCAACCCCTTCCTCACAGCTACTTTATTATTGAGGAAGGGATTGCACCCCCAAAACGCATCCATTGATCTCCTGTGATGGCAGATAGCACATGTTGACATACTGTGTGCATCTTCAAAATTTGGCTTTTCGCAAGTTTGTCAAAAAATTTAAAATTTTTAGCACACAAAAAACCAAAGAGATTTGGAGGGGGTTTTAAACTCTCCCTAAAACATCAATGATGTTCTTCATTTTTTGTTGAACATCATTGATGCGTTTCAGGATGTTTTCCAAGTCCCTATTACACCTCATGATCTCCCCGATCAGGATCTGTGCACTTTCCGAGGTGAAATGCCCTGGATCCACAACATCACGATCACCTAAAAAGATAGAAACAAAAAAACACCATGTATTATAAATATGCCGGCATCCATCTCTTACCTGAGCCTGTGGTCGCAGACACTCACCTGTTGTGGTGCCAATTTCCACCACATCTTCCTCCTCCTGCTCTGCTTGGCTTGGGTGGATTTCCCCTTCTTCCAGAAGTGGGGGGTCTGTGGTCTCCTCGGATGAGGGGTGTCCTCCGAGTCTTTGATCCCCTATGGAAAAAAAAAAGGTATACTTAGCACACAGATATTTGATGGCAGAAATAGGAATATGAAACATTGCTTGGAAGTGGGGTACATTGTTTGTTTTGGCAGAGTTCCAAGATGTTGCATTTTTATTGTCCTTTGTCAAACTTCAATACTTTACCTGTTTTGTACAAGAGAAAAAAACAAAACAAGTGTAGCGCTTATGAAATGAATATCCAATATGTAAAAACTGTAAAAGTTCCCAAAGATAAGCAAAAAAGGCAAAAAAACATCAATATGAAAAGGCCTTCAAGAGACTGAAACTTCAAGGGGACATCTATGATGAAAATAAACACACCACCACCTGAAGATGAAGAGGCTTACCAGATGGGATGGACCCAAAGGGCATACGCCAAGTTGGGTCAGATAGGCTTGGGTGGTGAGTGACTCGAGACGACCTGGAAAGATGATACTTGTGGATGAACCGGCTTGTTACTGAATCCCTTTAAATGGTGGGTGTCCAAACCAGGGGGCGGCGATGTAGATGAAGCAAGCCAGATGGTATCGTATCCCTCAGAATCGAGTTTAGAAGAGCCAAACGATGATGTAGACAAGTGGAAAAAGAAGGAATGGCCACATAGAGTAAATCCGTAAAAAATATATGTAATTTATTAAAAAAGATGTACACTCACATGTAAATCCAGGTAAAACAGATAAAACAGTGCTGAGAAAAGAAGTGGCGACAGTGGGGTCCTGCCCGACGCGCTTCGTCTTCATAGACGTCGTCTGGGGGGTTCCCCCCACTGTAGCCACCAGGGTTTATATAGGGGGTCAAAAAAATAATGAAAAAAAGGCTCTACGGCTGTGTAAACACCACTTCCGGTTTTTGGCCAAGATGGCCATCCGGCGTGCGTTCCACGCCTCACCTTGGATACTGGAAGTGGATAAAAACATGTATAGGTTTAAATAAACATAGCTGGCAAAGCAATGTGCGGTATGTGAACAAAGAATAGGCGGTCCAAAGAAGCAGTGATAAACAGAAAGAAGAAGGCCGTTCGATGGGCACAAAGAAGAAAAGAAAAAACGAAAAAACGTACAGCGCAGTGGTGTACTGCGCATGTGCGTAGTGCACGTATTGCGCATGCGCAGTGAGCTAATGTGCTGTGTGTGATGCGCATGCGTGGTGACAGAGAAAGTGGGCGCCATGCGGGAATGAGCCGCAATGGCGACGTGAATCAAAGCGGACACGTGGTGCGCATGCGTGCCACAAAACCTCTGTGTAACGATAAAAGGGGCATACGGGGACACAGGAAGTGCGGCGTCTCTGACCAACAACATCCTACACCTACCCAGAAAGCATCCGTGTAGCGGTGAAGAGGCTTACGGAGACAGGAAGTGCGGACATCTCTGCCAAACAATCATCCTGCACCTACCCAGAACAAAAACATATATATAAACCGGAAGGGGTGAATGAATAAATAAATGAGAGAAATAAATGACAGAAAACCCGTCAAACAGCGTGTACACAAATAGCCGCAAAAATATGACATCATATTACCATATAGCCATTAACCAAAGATAAATGGCAAGAAACGTGCATATGTGTAAATTGTCACAAAAACGTGACATGAAACGATAAATGCCAGTAGAGTATCTTATATGAAAGACACTTACAAAAAATTGGAAAAATTAAAAGGAACCTCATATAGAACATGTATGTGTACACAGTGGTGGAGTAGACCCACGATACAGAGTGCATAAGTAAATGACAAATTGCACCCAAAAAAATAAACCTAATTAATAGAATATGTAATAAAGATGGAAAACAAAAGATTATTTGTTCTAATGCCATAAACCTAAGACAAAAATGTAAAATATACATATATGTAAATAAGAGAGAGAGCAGAAATCAAATGAGCATTAAGCTTTGTTAATAAAAGCATTAACGTCTAAATCGACGTTGATACCTAATGGGTGGAGAGTGCGGAGTTCATGAATCCAGAAGGTCTCCAAACGGGAGACACCTCTGGTCATGTCGCCGCCCCTCCACGGGGGCACATATCGATCTATCACAACAAACTGTGTCCCCTCCATAACACGATTATGTTGTAGTTTGTAATGTCGGGGGACAGTATGTTTAATGTCTCCGCTTTTTATGAGAGCAATATGCTCCGCCACTCTTATAGCAAAAGAGCGAATGGTGCGGCCCACATATTGTTTTCCACAGTGACATGTAATTAAGTATACAATATAACTAGTGGAACAAGTGCAAAACTGTTTGATGGAATATCTTTTGTGGGTAACTGATGATGTAAATGACACAGTTTTCCTACCAATGCTCGGGTTGTGTTGACACACAATACATTTCCTGCATGAGTAGAATCCTTCCATCTCATGGAAGAGTGGCTGGCGTATAGGGGGATTAATAATATTGGGAGCAATTTTACTCTGTAGCGTAGGGGCTCCCTTAAAGATGACCTTCGCCCTATCAGGTAAAACTGTGCCCAAAACTTTATCGTTCCTAAGAATATCCCAGTGTTTGGAAAGAATGGCTTTAACCTGCCTATGTTGGTTAGAAAAGGAGGTTAACAGAGACCACCTAAATGCCTCACTCTGTTCCTTTTTGGGCCTTTCCTCCAGGAGTGATTCTCTGTTGGTCTCGAGAGCGTGTTGAAGCTCGCGATCAATGAGGTGTGGGTCATAATCTTTATCAACAAACTTGGCCCTCAGAAATGAAGATTGCGCCATGAAGGTATCGGTACTTGAACAGTTTCTACGTAATCTGAGGAATTGACTCCGTGGTACAGAATCAAGCCACGACCGGTGGTGACAGCTGTCAGGTGGTATGAAGCTGTTCCGGTCAGTGGACTTGAAGTGAGTCTGGAATTGGAAACTACCACTGCAAATCTCTATTTCTAAGTCCAAAAAATTGATCTTATGTTTACTAGCTGTGTGGGCAAGGGAAATGCCACGATCATTGTTATTCAGGTGCTCAAAAAATGAATCAAGTGATTCAACGCTCCCCTTCCATAGTAGGAGGATGTCGTCAATATATCGTTTTGTTGTCGTTTTTGTTTTGTACAAGCTGACACAGATGGAGACACCCCTATAGTATACACTGGAGCACCTGTGTGGGCCCCTAATAAAAAGGGTGTTCTGGTGTCCCACACTAGAGCTCCAGCGTCCAGATGTGTAAACAGCTGCTGAGTGTCCTCTCCTTACACAGAATTTAGTTTGCATTTCATTCTAGTTACAAACCCATCTAGACAACCAAATTATTTTCAGACAAGTAGGCCATAAAAAATGTGGGCAAATGCATATGGCCAAAACAATGGTGTTTTCTAGGCCGAACGAACAATGTTTTATACGAATGAATAATGTGCCCATAAACATGAAAGTTGCCTTTTGAAACTGGATAACAATTAAGAAAAGCACATGGAGCAGCACGAACGTAATAAACATAAAAAGAATAGGAACACAGGACAACTACTTACTTTTTTGCAGCACTCTCCGGATCTTTCTGTACTGCTCGTGCTCTCTTAATTTGAGGTCCGACCACCGTTTCCTGAGCTGATCTTTCGATCGTCATACCCCGAAATTCTGGTGCAGACTCTTGACCACTTTCGCCATGATCTTGGCTTTTCTGACATTGAGTTTGGGGTAAGGTCCACACTTCCCGTCATAGTCAGCCCTCTTCAGGATGTCCACCATCTCCAACATCTCCCCAAAGGACATATTTGAGGCCTTAAATCTTCTCCTTCTGGATTCAGACGTTTCAGGTTCCGGGCTTTCCTCCTCCTCCTCATTGCTGTAATTAGCACGCACCTGCTGTGTCTCTGCCATGTGCTCTTCCCCCACTGCGCCGAACAAGAAGGGGCGGGGAATAGAATAGAAAGAACATCAGGGGGGCGGAGTTACACGCATGCGCAGTGTCTATAAAGCGTAACACGCGTGCATAGTACGTACGATCTGTGAGCGGAGGAAGGCGTATCGGAGGCGCCGATCGTGATAACGAAGGTAAGATCAAAACTTGGGCCTATACTGCTTCTAGATTGAGGCCTATATTGTAACAAGATTAGGAGAGTTTTGCCTAACATTAGGGTTTGTCTCGTGTTGTGTCTTGCAGATAAAATGGATGGCTTCAATGACCACAACTTCCTCCCCCTGTTCATAGACAAATACAGGGAGCTGCCCTGTCTGTGGCAGGTGAAACATCCACATTATAATCATAAACAAAAGAAGCAGACAGCCCTTCGTTCTTCTTGCATTATAAAGAAGAAGAGAGTGTGCTGTATTAAACCATTTTTTACATTGCAGCGTGACAAAAGTGCTCTATCCATTCCGAACGCTAATTTTACCAGACCGAGCTGTTCCATCTCGGAATTTCTTCTGAGCATGCGTGGCACTTTGTGCGTCGGAATTGTCCACACACGGTCGGAATTGACGCGATCGGATTTTGTTGTCGGAAAATTTTATATCCTGCTCTCAAACTTTGTGTGTTGGAAAATCTGATGGAAAATGTCCAATGAAGCCCACACACGGTCGGAATTTCCGACAACACGCTCCGATCGCACATTTTCCGTCAGAAAATCCGACCATGTGTATGGGGAATTAGAGTGAGAGCAATATTTCTAGCCCTAGAACTGCTCTGTAACTCAAAACATGCAACCTGTAGAATATTTTAAATGTCACACATGGAGATTTTTAAGGGTAAAAGTTTGTCGCCATTCCATGATCGAGCGCAACTTTAAAGCGTGACATGTTCAGTATCAATTTACTCGGCGTAACATTATCTTTCACAATATCAAAAAAAATTGGGCCAACTTGACTGTTGTCTTATGTTTTAATTCAAAAAAGTGTAAAACTGCAAATTCGGCGTGATCGAAAGTATTGAAACGACCGCCATTTTATTGTTTAGGGTTAGAAAAAAAAATGTTTGGGGTTATAAGTAATTTTCTAGCAAAAAAATATTTTAACTTGTGAACAAGTTTGAAAAATAGACCTGGTCTTAAAGTAGTTAAAAACATTTTTGGGGATATTTATTATAGCAAAAAGTAAAAAAATATAGTTTTTTTTCAAAATTGTTGCTATTTTTTGTTTATAGTGCAAAAAATAAAAAGCACAGAGGTGATCAAATACCACCAAAAGAAAGCTCTATTTGTGGGGAAAAAAAGGACGCAAATTTTGTTTGGGTACAATATTGCATAACTGCGTAATTGTCAGTTAAAACGACGCAGTGCCAAATTGTAAAAAGTGCTCTGGTCAGGTAGGGGGTAAAATCTTCTGGGGCTGAAGTGGTTTACTTTAGACATTTTAACTTTGTTTTCCTTTTCTTATTAATCCATAGTTAGGCTTGTTCTCAATGAGGCTTTAAAGCAGAGTTCCACCCAAAAGTGGAACTTTCCCTTTAAGCACTCCTTGCCCCCTTACATGCCACATTTGGCATGTCATTTTTTTGGGGAGTGGGTGACTAGTTTTGGGTGGGACTTCCTGTGCCACTTCCTACTTCTGACTATGGGCTATCTAGGCAACTCCTGCTCTCTCCTAGGCGGCAGCTCCCTCTCGGCAATCTTCTGGGACACTTCACAGGTCCCAGAAGATTTCCTGTCCACCCGTAGAGCACAGCGCGACTTGTGAATGCGCAGTGCGGGCTCAGCCGTGAAGCCGCAAGCTCTCATGGCCGGGTGCCCACAGCTTCAATGGAGGTGCCGTGGAGAGGAGCGAGGCTCCATGCAGCCGCATCGCTGGACCATGGGACAGGTGAGTGTCTGTTTATTAAAAGTCAGGAGCTACACTTTTTGTAGCTGCTGACTTTTAATAAACGAAAAAAAGGCTTGACCTCTGCTATAAAGCAAGTTAGCTTGTATGCGCAAATATAAATCCCCAATCACAGGGGTATTATTGTATTGATTTATATAGGGTTTCTAACCTCCAGTGCTCCTTTCCCCAATTGCAGAGGGTTGATCCAGGAATACAAAAGTCCATGCTGAACTTAAGTCACAACATTTATAAAACAGAAATTGTATTTCTTTGTGTTTTTTTTCTAGAGGATAATGATGAGCTCCACCGCCAGCTGTCGTCACATGATGATCCATCACTGAGGAGGATATATGAGTATTATAAAGATGATCTGATCTACATCCTGGAGAACCTGAACCCTCATACTGTCCTGGTAGAACTAAAATCTCAGGAAGTCTTAAACACAGAGGTAAGAAAAAGATATATCTAACTTACCTACAGCAAAATATGCAAAGAGTAAATACATGTTGTAGTTGTAAACATGGATTATCGCAGTCCTAGACATTTGTAGGACTTAAGCCCAGTATCTTGATCACACCTTTTATCCCCAAAACTTCCCCCCCTCCAAATCCTTCACAAATGACTTGACCAGGTTTTGGAGTAAATGGCCTTGATGGCCTTTTATTAACAAATTATAAATTTAAATGAATAACATCTTCATAAATAACCATTAAACTTTAATATACTTGTTAGTGTCATAAAGGGAAACAACATACCACTGGTCACTGCAAACAACTTCTTTTAAACTTTAGGCCTCCAGTCGGAAACCCCTGACTCGGAGGCGGTACCAAACCTTTGCAGTGACCTACCCTTTTTTAACCCTTCCAGGTTAACCCCTCCTAACCTGAAAGTACCGATGGATGGGTACCTGAAACAACACCCATCCTTTCATGGATAGGTACCAGAAACAACCCCCATCCTTTCATGGATGGATACCAGAAACAACCCCCATCCCATGGATGGGTACCAGAAACAACCCCATCCCATGAATGGGTACCACATGTTCCATACATGTAACCTCTATCTTCTCCTTCTCCAGCGACCCAACACTGCCACAGCATGAAAGGGGTAACCCCTTACACTTGCTTGCACCCCCACACCCTCACCGTACCACCTCACTCCGCAGATGCCTCCATGTATCCACCTCCAGCTCTCTGTGGCATATGGCCAACCCCCATTTTAGAGGAAAACCTGCTCACCTCCTTATTCGGGCCCTGTCCACCTCCTTAACTGACCTTGCCTACTGCCGTGACATCCTGCCCACCATAGCAGACCATACTATAACCATACCTGGGTAAGCCGCTCATAAACATCAATTCACATGTTTACGTCACGAATGAGGTCCCTCATAGATCTGGCTCCCATACTGTTTTCACCACGTGTAACATCCAAACCTCCGGGGTGCAGTACAAACGGGAGAACCTTCATAGTTCCCCCCAACAGCCTGTTCCACCACATACCTGAGACCCCGATGCGCCTGACCTTTGCCTCCAGCTTGGGGATACATGACTGCCTACCGTTCGGCCAAACCACCGTTCTTCTGACCCCCCAAAAAACTTAGGAGTGACCAAGTATACAAACTAGGCCCGCCTCGTGACCTATGAACAAAAATAAATGACAGCACAAACCACCTAAAATATCAATCACCAATACATTATCACAACAGCCCAAAGTCCTGTGAGACATATTACCGCATCAGCTGTGAGCGAATGCACCACTTACATCTATCCGAGTCCCACCTACCATGGCGCCAGACTGTGTCCTGACTCAGACCCGCACTGGACGCCTCTGTGGTTGCCCCCATCCGAAGGAATGAGAAGAGAAACAATTCAGGTCATACTCAGCTGTTGACACCCATCTTCTGACCCCCCTGCACCCTGGAATTTTGATAAGGATGCACCTGTCCTCATGTAATAGAAAGGAATCCACAACCCCCAGGCCGCATGTCCTGACCAAAGCTAGTGCAAATGCTGCCCGCAATAAATACCATGCATAAAAAGAGATATAGACCTTTTCCAAACTAGAATACAAAGCCTGCAACATTTTAAAGGAGACCGGGTGCCTCCCAACCCTCTTATTGTGCCCATCCTGTACCCTTACACTGTCTGTTTTACCAAAATCTTTGGTATGGTACCGTTGCCTTTGCCACTTAAAAGAAAAGGCCAACTTGCGGCCAACTTGCGGTCAATGGCAGCTCCGAGATACCCCATTCTGATAATATTAATAAATTAATAAAATATTAATAAAATAAAGAACCGCATCGACTAAGGCATGACCTTCCGGGGTCATCCATTCCTGTTAAGCAAACAAACCATTCCTGCCACACCTTTGGAGTAGGCATACCAAGTAGCCTTACTCACAAGTTGCTTGCACCTCTTTTCTGCAGTCCCAAAGTGGTTTCTGCTTCAGCATTTAAGTCTCAGCGTTTCTGTCATAGCGTTTCTGCCCCAGGATTTCTGTCATTTAGTTTCTGCCTCAGCGTTCAGTCTCAGCATTTCTGTCATAGCGTTTTCTTTTTATAGTGTTACTGTCCTTACGTTTCTGCCCCAGAATTTCTGTCATAGCAATTCTGCCTCAGCGTTCAGTCTCAGCATTTCTGTCATAGCGTTTCAGGCTCGGTGTTTCAGCCTTCACCGTTTCTCAGAGGGGCGTTGTTGTTCAGTCACGGCATATTCCAGTAGCTGTTTTATCTTCGTTGTTTGTCATGTCTCATTGTATCTTTGTTCATGTTTGTACCAGGGTCAGTTAGCTAGGGCTCACATTTTAGGATCTGTCACGTCTACAGATACATACGGGCTGAGGTTTCGTTTGTTATTGATTGTTGTCCACAATCTTCTCGCCCGTTTACCATACGTCATACGATGCATGTTCGTTCACCACACTTATACGACTACCACGGTCTGTGGGTACACTAGCCCTGAGTTTTCAGTTTAATTACCTGTCTCTGCGCTCGAGGTTACTCGGGCTCATTTACCATTTACACAAGTGGGGTCCGTCATTAGGTTCATTCACGCGCAGTGGTCTTGACATTTCTGCTCATGTTCTCATACTTAGGTAGGCCCAGAGGGGCGTTGTTGTTCTCATGTCTTGTTGTCTGTCATTTCTCTTGTTCGTGTTCTCAGGTTAGGCTGTATTGGCATCCATCGTCCCCTTGATGGTCCTTAAGTGGTAGGTTTGGGCAAACGTCGTCATGATTCTGGATTCCACTCTCGGCTCTGATCTCTTGTCTAGGATGTTGCCTGGAAAACTGCTCAGGGACGGCAGTTTAGTCATCTTTTCGGTTCCCCAGCCGGTTTCAGTCACTTTGGGTATGACTCTATCATGCCATGAGACTTATTTCCCCGGGGTGGAGTCTGGCCCTCCTTCCTCGGTTCAGGATTCAGACTCGGTTGCCAGGTCACAGGCCAAAGCATGTGAAAAAATTAAGAGAAAATATTGCGCTGTCGCAATGTAGAAGTGAGCAGCTAGCACAAAGCAAGTGATCAAAAACTTGTGTAAAATAGTGAATACCCAAACAGTAAGTGCAGCGCTAAAAATTAAATAGTGACTAACATTGATTCTTAATATACAATGTAAATAGATCATCAAAATATAGATAAATGTGATAAAAAAAATATAGAAAGCACACAATAAATGGAAATCAGTGAGTATGTTTAGATACCACATTTGCTAACAATAGAGTCCCAGGGATATCCACTTGAAGTGAGCATATCCAGCATATATTGGAATACAAAAAAAGTCCATGGAACATCAATTGAATGTGTAACACCAAGAAGGGTGAAAACAATATGCAGATATCATGTTTATAGATGATCCACCACTATATGTATAAAGAGGGGGCTTACCAGAGCAACTGGACACAGATGGGTGTACACCCACTGTGTCAAGTAAACTTATATGGATATGGATCCCAGGAAATGTAGCAAGGATAGCCAGGATACTTGATGATGGTATATGTAGCAGGGATAAGTCCCATCAAATTTTCAGATCATGTGTAGAAAAGTTATGGAGACACATAGCGTAATACTGTATACAAGAAGCTTTACAGCCCATTTATTAAAAGTAGAACACTCACATTTAAGAAGATAAAAAGCAGCGCTGGATGGAGATAAAATCATGGCAGTGTCAGTGGTGTCAGCAAGCAATCCCGATGCATTTCATCCTACTGGACGTCATCTGGGGTGCCTTACCACTCTGTACACTGCCCCTTATATACTGTATAAGACCCCCTTGTTGAAATGTGGCTCCAATCCGCGGTGTAAAAGTTACTTCCGGGTGGAGAGGAACATAGCGTCGGTCGCGTGCGTTACACGCCTCTCTTTGGCATGTAAAGTGAAGTGCAGAGATGTATGTTACCAAGGTAACATCTCGTGCTAGGTGACGGCCGGGTCCGTGACACGCCTCCGGATGGATGAGGTGGAACGCAAAGGCGCGTGTCGCCGTAGCGACGCGTCGCATTTGTTATGACCCCATCTCTCCTGAGTCATCACTAAGGAGCTGTTGTGCCAAAATACGACGTAATGACGTCGTGGCGCGGCGTGTCGAGCCTCGTTTTAAACCAACTAGTGGAACGCAATAGAGGCAGGAAGCAAGGAAGTTGGTTATCATACTGTGTTCTAGATGAACAGGCAATACCTATAACGGTGAGGAGGATCGAAAGTAAAAAACTCCTCATATTAAGAATAAAGGGTAAAGATAATTGGTATGACTACCATATCTATAATAACTATAAATAAAAAATTTATTAAAAACAAGCAAAAAAGAAAAAAGGAAAACAGAGCCACAGTCTCACATGGGGGTCTAGGACTTACATTTCTATACATAGTAAACCACTATAATCTCAATCCACATAAAATAATCAAAGTGCTACCGAATACATGGTTCAATTTATACCATCTCACATTGACAAAAAAGGAAAAAAAGATTGATGAATACTAATAAAATCAATGATGGTGAAAAAATTATTATTGGTTGGAAAGATAATGGAGAGAAGGGGAAGAGAAGGCCAATAATTATTTAGGATTGGTTAATAAAGGCATTGATGTCCCACTCGACATTGAGCCCCAGTGGCGTATGGGACTGGATTTCATATATCCAGTATGTCTCTAATTGGGATACACCACAAGTAGAAGCCCCTCCACGCCAGGGGGGGACATACCGGTCAATGATCAAAAATTTGGATCTGGAGGGGTCTCGGTTGTGATGCTGTCTGTAGTGTCTAGGGACAGTGTGTTTAGTATCGCCACCTATAATCTTTGTTATGTGTTCACCTACCCGAGTGGAGAACGCCCTAGTGGTACGGCCCACATAATGTTTTCCGCATGGGCAGGTAAAAAGATAGACCACATTTTTAGTTGCACAAGTACAAAACTTCTTAATTGAAAAAGTTTTGTTGGTTACATTGGACCGAAACTCCAATGTTTTTTGTCTACCACTGATGTTGTTATGACACTTTGCATTTCTTACATGGGACGTATCCCACTAATTCATGAAAAAAAGACTGACGTCTAGGGGGATCTATTATGTTGGGGGCAACCCTACCTTGTAGAGAAGGAGCTCCTCTATAAATAATGTTAGGTTTATCAGATAATATGTTGTTCAGTATATGGTCATTTTTCAATATTCCCCAATGACGTTCCATAATGGTTTTAATGTCCCTATGCTGAGTCGAGTGGGAAGTCAGCAAGGAGCATTTATAAGTGTCATTGGGGAAATGAGAGTTTTTAGGAGTCAACAATGTTCTCCTATCGATATGTGTAGCATACTGTATTTCTGATTCCAAGGTAGTTATATCATATCCCTTATCGATGAATTTTTGTTTTAAGGATAAAGCCTGTGTTTGAAATGTCTCGATGGTAGTACAGTTCCTCCGCAGCCTCAAGAACTGGCTGCGGGGGACTGATTTAGGCCAAGACCTATGGTGGCAACTGTCGGTGGATATGAAACTGTTGCGGTCAGTTGGCTTAAAGTGGGTCTTAAAATGGAGCTGACGGGAGTTAATCTCTATGTCCAAGTCTAGGAAGTGTACCTTGACAGGACTATACTCCAGGGTAAGAGAAATTCCTCTATCATTGTTGTTAAGCATGGAGAAGAATTCCTCAAGTGATTTTGGAGGCCCATCCCATAGGAGGAGAATGCCGACTATATATCTAGCCCAGAACACTAGACGAGGTCTGTGTTCGGAATAGACAACATCCTCCTCCCACTTGGCCATAAAAAGATTTGCAAGACTGGGGGCAAATTTGGCCCCCATTGCTACGCCTTTATGTTGTAAATAAAATGTATTATCAAACCAGAAATAGTTATGGGTTGTTGCAAACTCTAGTAATTCGATAATATAATGACGTTGAGTATCAGTGAGTGTTAAATCTCCCTGTAAAAAGTTTGTGACAGCTTCCAAACCCAAATCATGTGGGATGCATGTATACAAAGATGCTACATCAGCAGTGGTGTCACGTACCTGACGGTAGAGCCTGATGTGCAGGGAACGGCCTCTCTTGCTCCTCTGATTCTGGCCCCCTGATAGAGTAGACAGGAGGAGCAGAAGTGCAGAGTCGCACAAGTGCCAAACAGTTCGTCTTCACTGTAATGTAGAACAGCGGCAGGTGGCACAGTGCTGGAGCAGGATTCTCCAATGAGCGGAAGATGCAGGTCGGGCAAGCCGGGTCAAACACTGGCAGGAACGTGAGGAACAGAAGCGGAGGAAGGTGCGTAGTCTGGATGCAGGCAGGGTCGGCAACGGGCTGGCAGCGTGGTAGTAGAAGGAGCAGGCAGATGCGGAGTCAGAACAAGCCGGGTCAGATGCAGGCAGCAGGTAGCAGAGTCAGAGGCAAGCCGGGTCGGTAAACAGGTGCAGGTATCACGGGTAAAGCAGGCAGGAACACACGGGAACGCTGTAGAACGGACAGCACTGGATGCAAGCACAGACCAAGTTTAAATAGCCCCTTGGTAATGTGCACACAGGTGAACTGAAGGTGTTCTGACAGAGGCTGAGGTCACAGGTCGACTTCTCCGTCGGCCATCTTGAGTACTAGCTGGTCTTCCCTGACAGGCTGAGGTCACAGGTCGACCTCTCCTTCGGCCATCTTGAGTACTGGCTAGTCTTCCCTGACAGGCTGAGGTCACAGGTCGACTTCTCCTTCGGCCATCTTGAGTACTGGCTGGTCTTCCCTGACATTGCCCCCCCCCTAACGGGCAGCCCCCGGATGCCCAATCTGGCTACTTTGTCAGGATAGGTCCTCTTAAAGGTTCGGATCAGTTCTTGGGCATGAATGTTGGTTTCAGGTTCCCACGAATTGTCTTCAGGACCGTAACCCCTCCACTTAATAAGGTATTGAACTTGACTTCTCCTTCTCCTGCAATCTAAAATCGCCTCTATTTCAAATTCCTCCTCGCCATCTACCACCACAGGTTCGGGTGGCTCTGTATTCCGATCCGGAAAAGAGTTGGGGATGGCGGGCTTCAGTAAGGTTATATGAAACACCGGGTGGATCTTGAAGGTCTCCGGTAACTCCAGCTCATAGGCAACATCGTTAATTCGTTTCTTTACAGGAAACGGTCCCACAAATCTGGGGCCTAATTTCCTTGAAGGACAGGTTAGTTTCAGATTTGTTGTGGCTAACCAGACTTGGCCCCCCGGGTTCAGGATCAGGTCCCCTCTTCTCTTCTTATCGAAGATCTGTTTGTTATAAGCTTGAGTCTTGGCCATTGTCTCTTGTAGCAGCTTGTTGTTGGATCTAAAGAAATCCAATGTTTCAAGTACAGCGGGTACTGGGCATTCCGGAATGTTATTAAACAGAAAGGACGGGTGAAAACCGTAGTTTGCGAAGAAGGGAGATTGTTTCGTGGCTGAATGAGAAGAATTATTGTAGGCAAACTCGGCTAAGGGAAGTAAGGACACCCAATCGTCTTGTGAAAAGGAGGAGAAGCAACGCAGATATTGTTCCAGTGTCTGGTTGGTCCTTTCTGTCTGACCATTAGTCTGCGGATGATAGGCTGAAGAGAATGAAAGTTCAATACCCAAGGATTCACACAAGGATCTCCAGAATCTGGAGGTGAACTGAACCCCTCTGTCTGAGACGATGTTAGCCGGAACCCCATGGAGTCTTATAACCTCTCTGATGAAGATCCGTGCCGTCTCTTGTGCAGAAGGGGTGCCCTTCATAGGAATGAAGTGGGCCATCTTGGACAATCGATCAACGATTACAAAGATAGTACTGTATCCCTCGGATGGGGGCAGTTCCACAATTAAGTCAATTGAAATCATTCTCCATGGTCTGTTCGGGACAGGTAATGGCTTCAACAGACCCCAGGCCCTGGATTTGCTGTTCTTATTACGGATGCAGGTGGTGCACGATTCCACATATCTCCTACAGTCTCTTGCCACCCCCGGCCACCAGAAGGTTCGCTGCACCAATTCAGCAGTCTTGCTGACCCCAAAGTGTCCTGCCAGCTTGTGGTCGTGGCACATGCTCAACGTGGCAGTTCGTAGATCCTCTGGCACGAAGACCTTATCCTCATACCAGAGTAGCCCTTCCTGTATCCGTAAAGTGATCCCAGATGGTGTAGAACTCCTCACAGAGGCTTGTTTAATCTGCGTCATTAAGTCCCCTTGTAGGAGAAGGAAATTTCCTGAGGACAGGATTGTATCCGGGGGAGAGATGTCTTGGGATTTGCTAAACATGCGTGATAGCGCATCTGGCTTTATGTTCTTGGATCCAGGTCTGTATGTCAGATGGAAGGTAAATCTCGAAAAGAAAAGTGCCCACCTGGCCTGGCGAGGTCTCAATCTCTTTGCTGTTCTTAGATATTCGAGATTCTTGTGATCTGTGTAGATTAAGATTGGATGTGCTGCTCCCTCGAGAAGGTATCTCCATTCTTCTAATGCTGCCTTAATTGCTAAAAGTTCGCGATCCCCAACGTCGTAATTCTTCTCCGCGCTAGACAGTTTACGCGAGAAGAACGCAACTGGGTGCAACAGGGCCTTGGGGCCCTGTCTTTGGGACAAGATAGCTCCCACCGCAGTTTCCGAGGCGTCCACTTCTAAGACATACGGTAAGGCTGAGTCTGGGTGCTTCAAGACGGGTGCGGATGTGAAAAACTTCTTCAGCGTTTCAAAGGCCGACTGAGCCTCTGGAGACCAGCGGAATCGGGACCCCTGTTTGGTAAGCTGTGTAATGGGGGCAATGATTGCTGAGAACCCCCGAATAAATTTTCGATAAAAGTTTGCAAAGCCTATGAAACGTTGAATACCTTTCTTGTCACATGGAGTAGGCCAGTCCAGGATAGCCGTTACCTTCTGGGGATCCATCCGGATACCTTCGGTGGAAATGATCAGCCCCAGAAATTGGATACTCTGGCGTTCAAACTCGCACTTCTCGGGTTTGGCATATAATCCGTGTTGTCGAAGGCGGGTTAATACACTTCTCACGTGTCTGCGGTGGTGTTCTAGGGAGGAAGAAAAAATTAGCATATCATCAAGGTATACAATGACAAATAAGTCCAGGAAGTCTCTGAGAACATCATTAATGAAATGCTGGAAGGTAGCCGGAGAGTTGCAGAGCCCGAATGGCATCACGAGATACTCGTAATGCCCAAATCGTGTGCGGAAAGCAGTCTTCCACTCATCTCCCTCTCGAATGCGCACCAAATTATAGGCGCCCCGAAGATCCAATTTTGTAAATATGGTAGCGGAACCAAGTCTTTGAAAAAGTTTGGGAACTAATGGAAGTGGGTAACGGTTCTTCACTATCACCTTGTTAAGTTCACGGTAGTCCACACAGGGCCTTAACGACTGATCCTTCTTCTGGACAAAGAAAATCCCCGCCCCAGCTGGAGACGTAGAAGGGCGGATGAAGCCTTTCCTGAGATTGTCATTGATATAGTCCTTCAGTGCCACCAGCTCGCTTTCAGACAGAGGGAAAATCCTCCCAAAGGGAACTTCGGCTCCGGGGAGTAGCTCTATAGGGCAGTCATAGGGCCGATGAGGTGGGAGGATCTCTGCCCCCTTCTTACTAAACACGTCTAGGAAGCTGTGGTAGGCTGGAGGCACAAGCTGACTGGTTTCAGAGTCCGTATCTAGACACAGCAGAGCGGGAACATCACAGGAGGTCTGTAGGCAGTGCTGGGTGCAGTAAGAGGAGACAAAGTTAATGCTTCCTTTAGACCAGTCGATATGGGGATCATGGGCCTTCAACCAAGGTATACCGAGGATAACTGGGAACAGAGGGGAAGCGATGGCGTCTAGTCGTAGCAGTTCTCGGTGGTCCTGGGACATGATGGTCAGCAGAGGAATGGTTTCGTGAGTGACTGCTCCGGACTTAATGGTGGAACCATCGGCCAAGTGAACCGAGAGCTTCTGTGCTTTAGGCTGCAGGGGGATATGATGTTTGGCAGCAAAGGACAAGTCCACAAAGCAGCTGCAGGCGCCGGAATCAATTATGGCGGTAGTCTGAAGAGTCCTTCCTGGCAGCTGTAGAGAAATGGGAATAGTAAAGTGAGCGGAGTTGCTAAGCGAGCTTGGGGTTAGCGAGGCAGAAGTAGTGAAGAGAGACTTACGAGGTTTCACTGGGCAGGACCTCACGTAATGTCCGGATCCCCCACAGTATAAGCATAAGTTCTGTTGGCGGCGGCGTTGTCGTTCTTCAACAGTAAGAGAGGGCCGCAGCAGGCCGAGTTGCATAGGTTCCGGGGCATCAGGAGCCGGAGTGGCTGGAGCAGGTGGAGCGGGATAGGACGAGCTGGGTACCCGAGGTAACATCCACACTGGACGGGATGGAGTGGACGCTCTCTCTAGTCTTCGTTCTCTCAGCCGGCGATCGATCTGGATGGATAGATCAATCAGAGTTTCTAAGGTAGGGGGTACCCCTACCCGCGCTAACTCATCTTTGAGTGGTTCGGAGAGGCCCATACGAAATTGGTATCGTAGGGCGGCGTCGTTCCAGTTTGTGTCAAATGCCCATCGTCGAAATTCAGAGACGTAGTCTTCCACCGCCCTATGACCCTGTTGAAGTGCATGAAGGGCCGCTTCGGCTGAAGCTGTCTGCTGAGGATCTTCGTACAGCTGGGCCATGGCACTGAAGAAAGAGGTTAAGTCGGATAAGCATTCGGCCTTCTGTTCCAGAAGGCGGTGGGCCCAGGACTGTGGCTCCCCTTGTAGCAGGGAGATTACAAAGCTGACCTTGGTAGCTTCTAAGGAGAATGTGCGGGGTTGAAAGGCAAAATACAGTTCACATGCGTTCCGAAACGCTCTAAACTTGCTGCGTTCACCCAGGAACCGGTCTGGGGTAGGTACACTGGGCTCAGGTGGGAGCATGACCACGGCAGGAGCAGGAGAAGATCCCTCAGAGGAGAGGCTGATGCTGAAGGTGGACCCTGCGGAGTTGCAGCGCCCGTCAGGGTCTGTAGGCGTCCCTCTAGCTGAGTGTAGCCCTGCTGTAGGTCTTTGATGGCTTGTGCCAAGCCAGCCAGGTGCTGGCAAAGTTCATCCATAGGAGAGGGTCCCTGCGCAGGCTCAGACATGGCTGTCCATTACTGTCACGTACCTGACGGTAGAGCCTGATGTGCAGGGAATGGCCTCTCTTGCTCCTCTGATTCTGGCCCCCTGATAGAGTAGACAGGAGGAGCAGAAGTGCAGAGTCGCACAAGTGCCAAACAGTTCGTCTTCACTGTAATGTAGAACAGCAGCAGGTGGCACAGTGCTGGAGCAGGATTCTCCAATGAGCGGAAGATGCAGGTCGGGCAAGCCGGGTCAAACACTGGCAGGAACGTCAGGAATAGAAGCGGAGGCAGGTGCGTAGTCTGGATGCAGGCAGGGTCGGCAACGGGCTGGCAGCGTGGTAGTAGAAGGAGCAGGCAGATGCGGAGTCAGAACAAGCCGGGTCAGATGCAGGCAGCAGGTAGCAGAGTCAGAGGCAAGCCGGGTCAGTAAACAGGTGCAGGTATCACAGGTAAAGCAGGCAGGAACACACGGGAACGCTGTAGAACGGACAGCACTGGATGCAAGCACAGACCAAGTTTAAATAGCCCCTTGGTAATGTGCACACAGGTGAACCGAAGGTGTTCTGACAGAGGCTGAGGTCACAGGTCGACTTCTCTGTCGGCCATCTTGAGTACTGGCTGGTCTTCCCTGACAGGCTGAGGTCACAGGTCGACCTCTCCTTCGGCCATCTTGAGTACTGGCTAGTCTTCCCTGACAGGCTGAGGTCACAGGTCGACTTCTCCTTCGGCCATCTTGAGTACTGGCTGGTCTTCCCTGACAAGTGGCAAGTAGGTAATCTCCTCTTAAAGGAATAACTTCCAACTTTCGGATGGTATCTGTGGTATCTGTGGATACCTAGGCCAAGGGTAGATTCTCAGAACACCAGAACGGGCCCATTTCCTCAAAAAAATGGACACCCCAGTTATTATACTCCCCCGTATACACCCAAAGGTGGTAAAAACAAGTATACCAATAAGAAAGGACATAAAGGAAAACCCAGAGGTAACCAGTATGTCTCTAGACCTCCCTATGAACAGGGAAATAGAACATATGCTGACTCCCCACGAAGGTCTAGCCACCCTAATACCCCCCATGGCCGAGACCCTTATCAAACATATCGTCTGCCCATTAACACTCAGAACAGGTTTGCCCCACTTTATGATAGAACGTCATTGGGGAATATTGAAAAATGACCATATACTGAAGAACATATTATCTGATAAACCTAACATTATTTATAGAGGAGCCCCTTCTCTACAAGGTAGGGTTGCCCCCAACATAATAGATCCCCCTAGACGTCAGTCTTTTTTCCATGAATTAGTGGGATACGTCCCATGTAAGAAATGCAAAGTGTGTCATTACAACATCAGTGGTAGACAAAAAACATTGGAGATTCGGTCCAATGTAACCAACAAAACATATTCAATTAAGAAGTTTTTGTACTTGTGCAACTAAAAATGTGGTCTATCTTATTACCTGCCCATGCGGAAAACATTATGTGGGCCGTACCACTAGGGCGTTCTCCACTCGGGTAGGTGAACACATAACAAAGATTCTAGGTGGCGATACTAAACGCACTGTCCCTAGACACTACACACAGCATCACAACCGAGACCCCTCCGGATCACAATTTTTGATCATTGACTGGTATGTCCCCCCCTGGCGTGGAGGGGCTTCTACTCGTGGTGTATCCCAATTAGAGACATACTGGATATATGAAATCCAGTCCCATACGCCACTGGGGCTCAATGTCGAGTGGGACATCAATGCCTTTATTAACCAATCCTAAATAATTATTGGCCTTCTCTTCCCCTTCTCTCCATTATCTTTCCAACCAATAATAATTTTTTCACCATCATTTCTTTTATTAGCATTCATCAATCTTTTTTTCCTTTTTTGTCAATGTGAGATGGTATAAATTGAACCATGTATTCGGTATCACTTTGATTATTTTATGTGGATTGAGATTATAGTGGTTTACTATGTATAGAAATGTAAGTCCTAGACCCCCATGTGAGACTGTGGCTCCGTTTTCCTTTTTTCTTTTTTGCTTGTTTTTAATAAATTTTTTATTTATAGTTATTATAGATATGGTAGTCATACCAATTATCTTTACCCTTTATTCTTAATATGGGGAGTTTTTTACTTTCGATACTCCTCATCGTTATAGGTATTGCCTGTTCATCTAGAACACAGTATGATAACCAGCTTCCTTGCTTCCTGCCTCTATTGCGTTCCACTAGTTGGTTTAAAACGAGGCTCGACACGCCGCGCCACAATGTCATTACATCGTATATTGGCACAGCGGCTCCTTAGTGATGACTCAGGAGAGATGGGGTCATAACAAATGCGACGCATCGCTATGGCTACACGCGCCTTTGCGTTCCACCTCATCCATCCGGAGGCATGTCACGGACCCGGCCGTCACCTAGCACGAGATGTTACCTTGGTAACATACATCTCTGCGCTTCACTTTACATGCCAAAGAGAGGCATGTAACGCACGTGGCCGACGCCATGTTCCTCTCCACCCGGAAGTAACTTTTACACCGCGGATTGGAGCCACATTTCAACAAGGGGGTCTTATACAGTATATAGGGAGCAGTGTACAGAGTGGTAAGGCACCCCAGATGACGTCCAGTAGGATGAAATGCGTCAGAATCGCTTGCTGACACCACTGACACTGCCACGATTTTATCTTCATCCAGCGCTGCTTTTTATCTTCTTAAATGTGAGTGTTCTATTTTTAATAAATGGGCTGTAAAGCTTCTTGTATACAGTATTACGCTATGTGTCTCCATATCTTTTCTACACATGATCTGAAAATTTGATGGGACCCATCCCTGCTACATATACCATCATCAAGTATCCTGGCTATCCTTGCTACATTTCCTGGGATCCATATCCATATAAGTTTACTTGACACAGTGGGTGTACACCCATCTGTGTCCAGTTGCTCTGGTAAGCCCCCTCTTTATACATATGGTGGTGGATCATCTATCAACACGATATCTGCATATTGTTTTCACCCTTCTTGGTGTTACACATTCAATTGATGTTCCATGGACTTTTTTTGTATTCCAATATATGCCGGATATGCTCACTTCAAGTGGATATCCCTGGGACTCTATTGTTAGCAAACATACTCACTGATTTCCATTTATTTTGTGCTTTCTATATTTTTTTTGATCACATTTATCTATATTTTGATGATCTATTTACATTGTATATTAAGAATCAATGTTAGTCACTATTTAATTTTTAGCGCTGCACTTACTGTTTGGGTATTCACAGGCCAAAGCATGACCCGATCGAATTAGGTGGGACCAGTGTTCTGTGTCTGGCATGGTTTCTCCATGTTGACAATGCTTATTGCCATAGTGCATGAGCCTCATCCACCTACTCCATCACATTCTTCAGGTATTCAGCATTTTTGAACTCCTGCCAGTGGTCCAGTGCACTCACCCTCGCACTTCCCTATACCAGTATGGGTAGGCCAGGGGTTGGGGGGTTTTCACTGAGCACTTCACTGGTGTCTGGATGAAATTTCGATCTTCTCGGCCATCATTTTGCAGGGGCTCCTCGGGCCAGCCATTGCTCCCCTTCCCCCACGCATACTCTCTTTCACAAGCAGTTAGTTCTCATGTCTGGGTCGTCTCGGGCTTCAGGCTCTATGCAATCGTTCACGGGATGTTTAGTTGGGTTCTGGGTAGCTTTGCAGGGTCTATAGGGGATTCTGTCTCATTACCAAGTCAGGTGTCGGGGGGGTTTCTCCTGTCATAGCGGACACTTATCGGATATATACTGTTGCCATCCGGGCGCGTGCTACTCCACTTGATGGATTGTTACTTTCCCTTCTTCACCTAAATTTGTGTCTTTTTGCCCTCCTTTCAGGCATACTGACCAGCCAGGCCAAGGCACACCTCAGGCCTTGGTGCTTAGGAGTATCACTTTCTCACTCGAAGACTCTGACTACAAGAGTAAAGGCTGGCCGGAGGCTAGCCTGTATTTGTGGGAGGAGTCTGAGAGGGCTATTTAAGCCTGCTCCTCTGTCAGGCCAGGTTTCATCTGTGTTTCTGGGTTCCCACCCACCCGTTTCCCCCAGTCTTCATACATACTCATAATACTATTTCTTATTCTTACATTCAGGGTATGCCCTCTTTTCAGGCATACTGACCAGCCAGGCCAAGGCACACCTCAGGCCTTGGTGCACTGATCGCTGTATAAATGTGAATGGTCCCAAAATAGCAGCAAAAGTGTCCAATGTGTCCGCCATAATGTCACAGTTACAATAAAAATCGCTGATCGCCACCATTACTAGTAAAAAAAAATAATAAAAATGCCATAAAACTATCCCCTATTTTGTAGACGCTATAACTTTTGCGCAAACCAATCAATAAACGCTTATAATAAAAAAAAAGGAAAGGACTCGCCTTACTAAACTTCTCCTATCTCAGCGCTGTGTTATAATAGGTATATAACACAAAACAGAGATTGATATCTAGTGAAATAAAAATTGTCAAAAAGTGAGATGTCTCTCAGCAGCCACTTAACATGGATGAAATAAAACATACACAAATAGATGTGAAAATTATAACTATAAAGGAGAAACAAAGGGCGTTTGAAAAAGTCGTGATAATGAAACGCGTCAGGGCGTGACCCTCACGGCAACCGGAACTACATCACAACGCTGTGCACTCCAAGCCCGGAGCCACCTAACAGGAAGGAGGAACTATCGTATTCTGTGACCAGTAAGATCAATTTTCCTGCTTGTACTTTGCTCCTGTGGCCCCAGGGACAGTTACAATTGTCAGCTCTCATTCCCAACCGATTTTGAGCTACATAGTTAACATTGGACAGGCACTGCACCAAGAGATGATTTTATATACGTGTGTTTTATAAATAAATTTTCGAAAACGGTATTGGACTATGTGGAGTCTCTTTTCCATGTGTGGATTCCGTTGGCGGCTCTAATTACTCACCTATGAGAATCCCTGGAGTGACCGGACCATAGAAAGCTGTCCAAGGCTTGTTAACCCCCGGGTTCTGGTGAGTTAGAACCCCTTGCGGGGGGTGTGTGGAACACGAGGTGACATATCGTATGGTGAATGGTGCACTCATCAAACTGGCTACACACACTCTATTCATCCAGTTAGAGACTCTATGTATATTCCATCACACTTGACTTTGCTCTTGTATTTACAGCAGAGACATTCATTCACCTGTCAGTCATTTATGCTTGACTGAGAGGAGCGCCGCTTTGATGTGCTATTTGTTTCTCCTTTAGAGTTATAATTTTTATTTTATTTTACACTTATTGCGATTTTTTTTTTACCAAAAATATGTAGAAGAATACGTATCGGCCTAAACTGAGGAAAAATAATGTTTTTTTATATATTTTTTGGGGATATTTATTATAGGAAAAAAGTAAAAAATATTGCTTTTTTTTCAAAATTGTCGCTTTTTTTGTTTATAGAGCAAAAAATAAAAAATGGTGATCAAATACCACCAAAAGAAAGCTCTAGTTGTGGGGGAAAAGGACGTTAATTTTGTTTGGGAGCCACGTCGCACGACCGTGCAATTGTCAGTTAAAGCGACGCAGTGCCGAATCGCAAAAATTGCTCTGGTCTTTGGCCAGTCAAATGGTCCGGGGCTTTAGTGGTTAAACATAGAAACACATTTAAAAGATATTGACATTTCGAATAAGTCAGTATAACAAAGTTATATAGTTGATACTAATACTAATACATAGTCATAGAAGAATAACATGAAACATTTGGAGGTGAATAACCACTTGTTCCAGAGTAAAATTCAAAAATCCTGATTTTGACATGTAACAGGTTATGATGGTAAAGGTATCCTGGGCTCTACATGTTACGTACCTTGATAGTAAATATTTATATTATTGTTACTTGTGCACTGTCATAGTTTATCATGTTACATACGTCCCCATAGTCTACTGGTTTATTCTTGGTGCCTTCTGCATGTGACCAGTCAGTTAACTTCGCTAGGGGTCTCCACAAGCACAATGCTCTATTAACAATGTTTTTTTTTAATATTGATTTGATGTATATTGTAGATTTGTTTATTTTATTTCATTGTATTTACTTTGTTTCTATTTAGTAAGTCCATTGATGCTCCTGAATAGGGATGAGCTTTATGTTTGGGTTGAATATGAGTTAGACTTCGTATGCCGGGTGTTCGCGGCAAATTCAAAAGCCGCAGAAAACACTTTAAACGTTTATGGGAGACATCAAAAGTGCTAATTTTAAAGGCTTATATGCATGGTATTGTCAAAAAAAGCATTTGGGGACCTGGGTCCTGCCCCAAGGGACATGTATCAATGCAAACATTTTTTTTAAAACAGCTGTTTTTTCGGGAGCAGTGATTTTAATAATGCTTAAAGTGAAACAATAAAAGTGAAATATTCCTTTAACCACTTCACTACCTGCCCATAGTCAAATGACGGCCTGAGATGGGATCTCCCATCCTGAGTGGCCGTCATATGACATCCTGGGCTTCCCGGTCGTCTAGGGGGCGCGCCCGTGGCATTGCTCGGGACCCGGTGCGTGTGCCCGGCGGCCGCGATTGACACTGGGCAACCGCGATTGCCCTTTAACCGAACAGGGCCGTGGATCTGTGTGTGTAGACACACAGATCCACGTCCTGTCAGGTGAGAGGAAACCGATCTGTGTTCCCAGTACAGAGGAACACTGATCGGTCTCCTCCCCTTGTGAGTCCCCTCCCCCTACAGTTAGAATCACCTCCCTAGGAAACATATTTAACCCCTCGTCTCCCCCTAGTGGTTAACCCCTTCCCTGCCTGTCACATTTATACAGTAATCAATGCAATTTTATAGCATTGATCGCTGTATAAATGTGAATAGTCCCAAAAATGTGTCAAAACTGTCCGATGTGTCCGCCATAATGTCGCAGTCACGAAAAAAACGCAGATCACCGCTATTACTAGTAAAAAAATAAATAAATATTTTTTTTTACAAAATGCCATAAATCTATCACGTATTTTGTAGACGCTATAACTTTTGCGGAAACCAATCAATATACGCTTATTGCGATTTTTTTTTACCAAAAATATGTAGAAGAATACATACTGGCCTAAATTGAGGAAATTTTTTTTTTTTTTTTTTAAATTGGGATATTTATTATAGCAAAAAGTAAAAAATATTGTGTTTTTTTCAAAATTGTCGCTCTTCTTTTGTTTATAGCACAAAAAATAAAAACCGCAGAGGTGATCAAATACAACCAAAAGAAAGCTCTCTTTGTGGGGAAAAAAGGACCTCAATTTTGTTTGGGTACAACGTAGCACGACCGCGCAATTGTCGTTTAAAGTGCGACAGCGCTGAAAACTAAAAATTGGTCTGGGAAGGAAGGGGGTGAAAATTCCTTGTATTGGAGCGGTTAAATTTCGTACCTGGGGGTGTCTATAGTATGCCTGTAAAGTGGCGCATGTTTCTCATGTTTAGAACAGTCTGACAGCAAAATGACATTTCTAAAGGAAAAAAAGTCATTTAAAACTTGCGGCTATAATGAATTGTCGGGTCCCACAATACACATAAAAGTTAATTGATAAAAACATGGGATTCCCTCACAGTCCGTTACCAGGCCCTTTGGGACTGGTATGAATATTAAGGGGAACCCAAACCAAAATTTAAAAAAAGTGCATGGGGGTCCCCCCAAATTTCATACCAGGCCCTTCAGGTCTGGTATGGATATTAAGGGGAACCCCGCACCAAAATTAAAAAAAAAATGGCATTGGGCTCCCCCTCAAAATCCATACCAGACCCTTCAGGTCCGGTATGGATTTTAAGGGGAACCCCGCACCAAAATTTTAGAAGAAAATGGCGTGGGGGTCCCCCCAAAAATCCATACCAGACCCTTACCTGAGCATGCAACCTGGCAGGCCACAGGAAAAGAGGGGGGATGAGAGAGCACCCCCCCTGAACCATACCAGGCCACATGCCCTCAACATGTTGATGGGGACAAGGGCCTCATCCCCACAACCCTTGCCCGGTGGTTGTGGGGGTCTGCGGGGGGGGGGCTTATCGGAATCTGGAAGCCCCCTTTCACAAGGGGACCCCCAGATGCCAGCCCCCTCCCTGTTTGAATTGGTAATGGGGTACAAGTACCCCTACCTTTTCACAAAAAAGTGTCAAAAATATTAAAAAAAGACAATACCCAGTTTTTGACAATTCCTTTATAAATGCCTTCTTCTTTCCCCGTTTCTTCTTTCATCTTCTTCTGGGGCATTTAAATGTACGTTTTTTTTTCCTTAAAAAGTTTTTTCCCTTAAATTCCCTCCTAAACTTGGGATGCGTATTTTATGCTGGCACGTGTTATACGCCGATAAATACAGTAGTTGATACTAATACATAGTCATAGAAGAATAACATGAAACATTTGGAGGTGAATAACCACTCATTTCAGGACTTGCTTTGGAGACCACAGTTTGGCATGCTTGCTATTTTTGAGCTTATAATCTACCAAAACCCGCAGATCCTTCACCATTGATTCCCCAAGTTGTACTCCCCCTAGTATGTATGATGCATGCATATTCCTTGCCCCCAAGTGCATAACTTTACATTTATCAACATTAAACCTCATTTGCCACTTAGTTGTCCAATTAGACGGAGCATTGAATTTGGCTTGTAAATTGGAGACATCCTGTAAGAACGTTATTCCACTGCATAGCTTAGTGTCATCTGCAAAGACTGAAATGGTACTTTTAATCCCAGACCCAATATCATTTATAAAGGTATTAAAAAGTAGGGGTCCCAACACTGAACCTTGGGGTACACCATTGATAACCTTAGACCATTTAGAGTAAGAATGATTTACCACTACTCTGAATTGGGTCTTTTAGCCAGTTTACTATCAATTTACAAACTGATATTTCCAAGCCTGTAGACGTTACCTTACACATGAGCCGTGTGTGAGGAACTGTGTCAAACGCTTTTGCAAAATCCAAGTATACCACATTCACAGCCACCCCTCTGTCCAAGTATACCACATCCACAGCCACCCCTCTGTCCAAGTATACCACGTCAGCAGTCACCCCTCTGTCCATGGTTTTTTTTAGATTAAAAAGAAATCAGATTTGTTTGACAACTTCTGTCTTTCATGAACCCATGCTGTCTGTTGCTTAAAATATTTTTTTTCCAGCAAGAACTTGTGGTCTTATTAAACTCTCCAGTATCTTCCTGACTATAGAAGTTAAACTAACATGTCTATAGTTACTTGGTAAAGACTTTGATCCCTTTTTAAATATGGGCACAACATTGGCCCTGCGCCAATCCAGTGATACCATTCCAGTCATTAACAAGTCCCTAAATATTAGAAACAATGGCCTTGAAATGACAGAGCTCAATTCTCTTAGGCCACTTTCACACTGAGGCACTTCTAAACTGCCAGTAAAAACACTGAGCGCTTTTGAAGAGCTTTTCAGGCGCTTTTGAAGAACTTTCCATTCATTTAAATGGAGAGGGGAGATTTTCACAGCCCTGCCAGCACACTGCCCCAGTGTGAAAGCATTCATTGATTTTAATGGAAATAAGTTTTCGTGAGCTTTTTAGGTGCTGTTTTTAGCGTGAAAGCACCTGAAAAGCGCCTCAGTGTGAAAGTGGTCTTAAGGATCCGTGGGTGGATGCTATCAGGTCCAGGTACTTTATCCACCTTTATTCTGTCTAAATATTTCTGGACCATATCACTTTTGAGCCATTGTTTACAGTGTTTTAATAAAGTTTAAGGTGAATGTGTTACAATTTGACTTCACCATAGTGGTCTATGATATGGCACCATATAGACTTCACAATCATGGAACATTTTTGCTTTTGAACAACAAATATTCTAAATGTCCATTTGGACTACAATGTACTATATGAGCTCCAGTAATATGACAATGTTATCACTGCAATGATGGCTATATAAATACAGTATCCTCAATGTTACATTGTAGCTTTCCACAAATGAAACTCTCCCATCCATAACTCCATATACACCTCAGACATGATACCATCTTCCTATAGCTGTATATCACTTGGGGATGAGCAGCAAATTATGAACAGCTTGATTTTGTAGTGAAATTTACAAACTTGTGTCATTTCATTTTAAAAAGTTTTCTTTTGAAAGCTAAGAGCACAATTGGCTAATGTGTCCCACATGTCCTTTCTTGGCCTGTGGTATTTATTGGATGTTGTGTAGTGTCTAAAGTTATTACAAAAATTAAAACAAACGTAATAATTAGTTGTATACAAAATAATTCTGCGCTGCCAAATTAAAATATATATATATATAGATATATATATGTGCAGCTAACACAACCAACAAGGGCAATAACAATAAGATACAAAATGAGTGTAGCGCTATAAACATATGAAGAAGTCCAACGTGATGAACATTAAACTGACAGTCCCAAATAGAGCTGACAAAGGGGGATCTTCCTAGGGAAAATCTTCAAGGACTAGACACTTCAACTTCATATATCATCTGGAGTGGAAACATACACAGCACCACCAAAAGTGAAAAGGCTTACCGGATGGAATGGACCCGCCAGGGCATACGCCGAGAGGGGTCAGAAAGGCTTGGGTGGTGAGTGTCTGCAGACGGTCAGGAGGAGCGATGGGGTGCCTCTCACATTGCTGTACCAACCAAAAAGATGCCAGAACCAGAGGATGTGGAAGAGCCGACACGTAGATTAGGTCCCTCAGAGCAGTGTTGGAAACCAAATGGTAACGGTGACAAAAATAAAAAAAGAAGAAAGGAAGGGCCAAATAGTGTAAATCCTTATAAAACGGAGAATTTTATTAAAATGGGTATACACTCACATGCAAATCCATAAAAACAGCGCTGTGATAAAAGTGGCGACAGTGGGGTCCTACCCGACGCGTTTCATCTTCATAGACGTCGTCTGGGGGGTTTCCCCCACTGTAGCCACCAAAATATATATATAGAGGATCCATCAAAATACATGAGAATCACCTCCACGGCCCTAAAACCATCACTTCCGGTTTCGGGGCAAGATGGCCGACTGGCGTGCGTTCCACGCCTCACATTAATGGAAACCGGAAGTGAGGAAAGAGGATGTAACCTAAAGTACAGAAGGCCAACTGTATTAATAAATATGAATAGATGCACAAAAGGTATAATGTATGGACAAGTGGCTAGTGTGCAGATAGATCCGTGATGGAAATATATATAGCGCAACTATGTGTGCGCGCATCTAAATGTGGTGGTGTGTACGGCGCATGCGCATACAGCGCGTGCGCAGTGAAGAGAATAGGACGTCTCGATGGCGCCTATGAAGGGGAGGGGCCGCGGCTGTGAGAAGTAAGCGTCACGATGGTGACAGTGAGGGGGCGGAACTTTAGGCTGCAGAAGTAAAACCACCCTCCTCCTGCTAGGAGATAACGTATCCCGTAGACACGTGAGGAGAGGGATCCTCACGTGAGGCGGATGAGGACGGGGATTGGACACATACACAACCAAGAGACACAGCCCGGACATGTAACCCGCGGCACAGACGTGCTTATAGTGACCCCGGATGTGGGAAAAAGGATAAATAAAAAGACAATCAAAACATCACATGTACAACACTAACTGTGTGACTAGAGTGAAACAAATATATCACTCAAAAGTGTAACTAGCAATGAGAGGGTAGATATATAAGTGTAAAGATGTGGTGTACAATGTCATTCCACTCTAAGACTAGGTCCATTTAATACCAGTACCACTAATATTTTGTACACCACATCTTTACACTTATATATCTACCCTCTCATTGCTAGTTACACTTTTGAGTGATATATTTGTTTCACTCTAGTCACACAGTTAGTGTTGTACATGTGATGTTTTGATTGTCTTTTTATTTATCCTTTTTCCCACATCCGGGGTCACTATAAGCACGTCCGTGCCGCGGGTTACATGTCCGGGCTGTGTCTCTTGGTTGTGTATGTGTCCAATACCCGTCCTCCTCACGTGAGGATCCCTCTCCTCACGTGTCTACGGGATACGTTATCTCCTAGCAGGAGGAGGGTGGTTTCACTTCTGCAGCCTAAAGTTCCGCCCCTTCACTGTCACCATCGTGACGCTTACTTCTCACAGCCGTGGCCCCTCCCCTTCATAGGCGCCATCGAGACGTCCTATTCTCTTCACTGCGCACGCGCTGTATGCACATGCGCCGTACACACCACCACATTTAGATGCGCGCACACATAGTTGCGCTATATATATTTCCATCACGGATCTATCTGCACACTAGCCACTTGTCCATACATTATACCTTTTGTGCATCTATTCATATTTATTAATACAGTTGGCCTTCTGTACTTTAGGTTACATCCTCTTTCCTCACTTCCGGTTTCCATTAATGTGAGGCGTGGAACGCACGCCAGTCGGCCATCTTGCCCCGAAACCGGAAGTGATGGTTTTAGGGCCGTGGAGGTGATTCTCATGTACTTTGATTGATCCTCTATATATATTTTGGTGGTTACAGTGGGGGAAACCCCCCAGACAACGTCTATGAAGATGAAACGCGTCGGGTAGGGCCCCACTGTCGCCACTTTTATCACAGCGCTGTTTTTATGGATTTGCATGTGAGTGTATACCCATTTTAATAAAATTCTCAGTTTTATAAGGATTTACACTATTTGGCCCTTCCATTCTTCTTTTTTTATTTTTGTCACCGTTACCATTTGGTTTCCAACACTGCTCTGAGGGACCTAATCTACGTGTCGGCTCTTCCACATCCTCTGGTTCTGGCATAGTTTTGGTTGGTACAGCAATGTGAGAGGCACCCCATCGCTCCTCCTGACTGTCTGCAGACACTCACCACCCAAGCCTTTCTGACCCCTCTCAGGCGTATGCCCTGGCGGGTCCATTCCATCCGGTAAGCATTTTCACTTTTGGTGGTGCTGTGTATGTTTCCACTCTAGATGATATATGAAGTTGAAGTGTCTAGTCCTTGAAGATTTTCCCTAGGAAGATCCCCCTTTGTCAGCTCTATTTGGGACTGTCAGTTTAATGTTCATCACGTTGGACTTCTTCATATGTTTATAGCGCTACACTCATTTTGTATCTTCTTGTAATAATTAGTTTAATGTCGTTTTTAGGCAGTTGCGTTTATAGGCTTTTCTTTGAAGGCAAAAAAAGAGATGCCAAAGTTTCAGATGCCAAACGCGGTAACTCACGTTTAGCCGCGTTTCGTTTACAGGCGTTTTTCATTTTTAGCTATTTTCAAACGCTGCTAAACGCGGCATGTAAAAGCGGCAAAATTGACGTTTTAAACGTCGGTTACTATCTGTCAAGTTAAATCATTCAGGAGAGGTTGTAAAAACATCCCGTGTACATTAAGCCTTATTGTGAAACACCACTTTATGTCCTTCACCTTCAGCTTCCCTTGTGGTTCTTGGCATGTAATCACATGAGATCTCGGAGCTGCAAATTAAGTTAATGATGGCTAACTTCCCCCGGCAGATGATGTGATCATAAGTGTGAACAGGGAGCAGGTAGCTCTATAATGCCTGGCATGGGTCACTGACCATGGGTCCCACTCTGACCAATGTCTGAATGGTAAATAATCACGCAGCACCACCAGCCCAACATATATTATTGTGCGTGTTCATCTCTTATCTGGGGAAGAGATGGTATCAGGATGCAGTATGGGAGGAAGGCAATCTGGTTGAGGCAGTGTGATGCTTTGGGCAATATTCTGCTGGGAAACTTTGGTTCTGGCATTCTTGTGGATGTATTTGGACATGTACCACCTACCTAAACATTGCTGGTGATCAATAGGGATGGGCTGAACATCCCCCGGTTTGGTTTGCACCCAAACACCGTGAACAGGCAAAAAGTTTTAGTGAACATGCGAACACCGTTAAAGACTATGGGACACGAACATGAAAAATCAAAAGTGCTCATTTTAAAGGCTTATATTCAAGTTATTGCCATAAAAGGTGTTTGGGGACCTGGGTCCTGCCCCAGGGGACATGTATCAATGCAAAAAAAGTTTTTAAAACAATCGTTTTTTCAGGAGCAGTGATTTTAATAATGCTTAAAGTGAAACAATAACAATGAAATATTCCTTTAAATATCATGCCTGGGGGGTGTCCTTAGTCTGCCTGTAAAGTAGCGCTTCTTTCCGATGTGTCTTACAGTACCACAGCAAAATTAAATTTCTAAAGGAAAAAATTTAATTTAAAATTGCTCATGGCTGTAATGTATTGCAGACTCTTGGCAATATAGATAAAAATCAAAGAAAAAAATGGTATGGGTCCCCCAGTCCATACCAGGCCCTTTGGTTCCTTCGGTTCCCCCCTCCTGAACCATACCAGGCCACATGCCCTCAACATGGGGAGGGTGGGTGCTTTGGGGCAGGGGGGCTCTCAATACCCCCACCACAAAGCACCTTGTCCCCATCAAGGCGGGGGGCTTATCAGAAACCCCAGATCCAGCCCCCCTATGTAAATGGGTATTAAATACATTGTACCCCTATCCACTCACCAAAAAAGTGTTAAAAAGTAAAAGCCACAGCAGACAGTTTTTGACAATTCCTTTTTTTAAATAAAAAATAAAGTGTCCTGCGAGGTGAATCACAGCACCGACGGATCTGAAAATAAAAAAAAAACAAACAGTTCTGCCACCATGGGAGGTCTCCCTCGACAGCTGTCTTTTCTGTTTGACAGCTGTTATATAGGCAAGGGCGGGCCACCTGCTGACACATGATGCCAGAGGGGGCTGGATCACTCGGTTACCGGTTGCCTATAACATTGGAAGGGTGCTTTGGGGTAGCCCCCAAAGCACCTTGTCCCCATGTTGATGGGGACAAGGGCCTCACCCCCACAACCCTTGCCCGGTGGTTGTGGGGGTCTGCGGGCGGGGGGCTTATCGGAATCTGGAAGCCCCCTTCAACAAGGGGACCCCCAGATCCCGGCCCTCCCCCCTGTGTGAAATGGTAAGGGGGTACAAAAGTACCATAACCATTTCACGAAAAAAGTGTCAAAAATGTTAAAAATGACAGAGACAGTTTTTGACAATTCTTTTATTTAAATGCTTCTTCTTTCTTCTATCTTCTTTCTTCTATCCTCCTTCGGTTTCTTCCTCCATCTTCTTCTTCTTCTTCTTCTTCCTTCGATCCTCTGCTTCTTGCTCCAGTGTTCTCGTCCGGCATCTTCCTCAACGGCGTCTTCTTCCCTTCTTCTTATCGGGCCGCTCCGCATCCATGATGGGAGGCTCCCACTCTGTGACCCCGCCCCTCTCTGACACACGGGGACTTGACGGGACTTCCCTGTGGCATTCCCCATGATGTCAGAGGGGGGCGGGGTCACCCGTTACATAACTGGTGATCCCGCCCCCCTCTGACCTCACAAGGAAAGCCTCAGGGAAGTCCCTGTGCGTCAGAGGGGGTGGGGTCACTGGTTGGCCCCGCCCTCCGTTATTTAAGAACCATCAGAAGATGAGAAGTGTCGCACAGCGGGAGCCTCCCATCATGGATGTGGAGCGGCCCGATAAGAAGAAGGGAAGAAGACGCCGCGAAGGAAGATGCCAAACGAGAACACCGGAAAAAGAACCAGAAGAGCCAGAAGAAGAAAATCTTCCTTTGGTTTCTTCCTCCTCCACCCGGTGACCCCACCCCCTCTGACGCACGGGGACGTCCCTGTGGCATTCCCTGTGACGTCAGAGGGGGGTGGACAGGGAAGTCACTGTGCATTAGAGGGGGTGGGGTCACCGGGTGGCCCCACCCTCCGTTATTTAAGAACCATCAGAAGAGGAGAAGCATCACACAGCGGGAGCCTCCCATCATGCTGGATGCAGAGCGGCCCAGAAGATGAAGGGAAGAAGATGCCGGCACCGCAGAGGAAGATGCCGGACGAGAACACCGGAGGAAGAACCAGAAGAACCAGAAGAAGAAGAAGATGGAGGAAGAAACCGAAGGAAGATAGAAGATAGAAGAAAGAAGATAGAAGGAAGAAGAAGCATTTACATAAAGGAATTATCAAAAACTGTCTCTTGTCATTTTGAACATTTTTCACACTTTTTTGTAGGGGTACTTTAAATTTTGGCCGGGGTTCCCCTTAATATCCATACCAGACCTGAAGGGCCTGGTATGGAATTAAGGGGGACCCCCCACGTGATTTTTTTTTAAATTTTGGTTTGGGGTTCCCCTGTGGGGAATTCCCATGCCGTTTTTATCAATGAACTTTTATGTGTATTGTCGGACCGGCAATTCATTAATAGCCGTGAGTAGTTTTAAATGACTTTTTTCCTTTGAAATGTCATTTTGCTGTCAGACTGTTCTAAACACGGGAAACATGCGCCCCTTTACAGGCATACTATAGACACCCCCCAGGTACGAAATTTAAAGGGATATTACACTTTTATTGTTTCACTAAGCATTATTAAAATCACTGCTCCCGGAAAAAAAAGCTGTTTTTAAAACTTTTTTGCATTGATCCATGTCCCCTGGGGCAGGACCCAGGTCCCCAAACAATTTTTATGACAATAACTTGCATATAAGCCTTT
This sequence comes from Lithobates septentrionalis, assembly GCA_037952835.1. Lineage (NCBI taxonomy): Eukaryota > Metazoa > Chordata > Amphibia > Anura > Ranidae > Lithobates > Lithobates septentrionalis. The sequence goes on along the minus strand of JBBDGP010003709.1, from coordinate 758,621 downwards.
AAAATTAGCACTTTTGATAAATCATGTTCGTGTCCCATAGACTTTAACGGTGTTCGCGTGTTCAAACACATTTTTTGCCTGTTCGCATGTTCTGGTGCGAACCGAACAGGGGAGTGTTCGGCTCATCCCTACCAGGGAGCATGTAACATGAAGAGAAAACTGGCCTTTCAGTTTTCTGAGTGTTTTTGGAAAGTCCACTTTGGGACCTGGAGCTCAGGGATTTCTGATAGATCCGGGTGGGATGAGATCTCTTGTCCTGGGTCCTGATTTTGAGAACAGCCAGCATATTGATTGGCCAGGTGTGTGCTGGGCTTTTAGTAGTAACCTGACCATAGTTCTGGGCTCCACCCCGGCAGATAGGAAGTCTAAGTACCTGGATTCAGGAGGGTGCCACGTGGGAGCCAGAGCAGCAAGAGGCTGCTAGCTATATGCACCAAGGTGGTTGGTTGGTGAAACAGTCTGTACAGGACAGACAATGGCCTGGAGTGTAAGGCCAGAGCTGCAGTGCTGCAAGTGAGAGCCAACTAGGCTGAATGTCATTTTTTTGTTGATGGAAAAAGGAATGCTGAAAGCCCCTGTGAGGGAAACCTATGTTGTTTACTGAACTTGCTTTTAATAAAAATGGGCTAACAAAGCCCTTAAAAAGAAGAACCAGCAAGTGGCGGTGTCCTTCAAGCTCTACATTTGACGCTAGTCCTTTACACGTGGTGGAGAAGTGCTGTGGGCACAATCTGAGATCCCTACAATCAAGTAAGTTCATCTGTCATATGAACTGTGTTTTGATGCATGATACTGCTTAATCTGTGTGTGCAGGTGAGGAGAGCCTGCAAGAGAAAGGTAACTAGCCTTAAAGAGACAGTGATCCAATTTATTGCTGAACTGTGCAAAGTTTTTTTCTGGAGTGACTGTGAGTATGGGGCTGTCAAAGCTCCCAAAAAAAAAAAAAAAAAACAAGGATGGCTGAGATGATAGATGGAGCTCTGTGGCTGGAGGGGTTGTTACCGCCTGAACAAACCCCATACATGCTTGATCTGAGTTTGCCAAGGAGAGAAAGGGCTGGGGTTGTCCCTAGCAACACTGGTGCAATGAGGGCACAGGTGACTAGGAGTATGGAGAGTCTACCAAAGTCTGCATCTTTGTCTAGGAAACCATCACTCAGTGCAAGGAGTGAGCAGATGGGTGTTGTTGCCCGTGGCAACAAAAGAGAAATCTGTGCTGCTGACTTCATACAGCCTATGTTGCCTTTTGAACATGTTGAAGACTTTTTGGGTGAGTTTGCGATAACTGCTTCCTACAGAGGATAGCCCAAAGGTCGCTGGGTTGAATTGGTGCAACGGAGGAGTACCAAGAGGTGTACCGCTGGATGGGTCATAAGCTAGATGATTGTGACAATTTCCTAGGAGCAATCGAATCTAGAGAGCGCTGGAAAAAGTCAATGGGGAGAACGTGGTCTCCCATATCAACGGGAGAAAGTGTGTTTTGAGACGTGGCTCAAATTTTGAGTGAAGATGTTGGTGAAAAAGTGTCTGTTGTTGCCCCTGGCAATGCTCATGCAAGCAAGCCAGCTATCAATGTGCAAAGTCCTAAGCTTACAAGGGAATGCAATTGGGGGGGCCCTGTTAAGAACCAAGTGCACGGTTTGCGGTGCAGTGAGTGGGGGCATGCAGTCTCCAAGTGCCCCTTTTCCCAGGCTCCAGTGCAAAGATACCTAGCAAAGGTCTGAGAGTGCCAGGAGTGAGCAACAGGCGTACCAGAAGTGTGAGAGGAGTGCAGTTACCCATATCAACACCTATGATGTCAGGTCGATGGACCACAAGATAAAGCTATTGCCTACAGAGGATCGTGGCAAGTTTAAAGCAACACCGCTTCATAGAGAACGAGAAGTCTACATGTGTGGGAGAGCCAGCAAAGTGCAGTTGGGAGAGTGCCATCTCCCTTAGCAACAGGAGAAAGTCACCAAGTACTATGCCAGGAATGTGGTCAGCTGGGGCATGGGATCTTTTCTTGTCCCAGCTTGTGGAATACAGCTGCTGATATTGTTGCTGGGCTTAACTCTCCGTCTGCAAGCCAGGATTCCTGTGTTAAAGTATTTGCAGTCACCCCTGCCAACGGAGAGGAAATTCCTGCTGTGCCTGCTGTAGTTTCATCCCATGGCCACCAGAGGGAGTGGGGTGGTGGAAGTGCAGTACAAGAAAGTCAACGTACTCAAGTGAACATGGCAAGACCTGTTACACTGATGGGTAAGACTGTTGCTGTTGAAGTCATGGGAAAGACTGAAGTGGAAGTGATCCCAGAGGGAAGATCCACTATTGATGCAGAAAAGGACTTGCCTCACTGCAGTGCCCTGTCCAGTGGGGAGGCAAGTGTCAAAATTGAATGTGATGATGTTAAACTTACTGAGGAGTGTGATCATAATATATCATCATATTGAGTTAACTAATGCTGATAATGTGATGCTTAATGAGGTAGGGTTGATCACTAAGCAGGATATGCTATTCCCCTTAGCAACAGTATATAAGGCTGCAGAGGTGTCCCTAGAAACCTCAAGGGAGCTCTGTGTGTTGGAGCCAGAGGTTGCCCAGGACAACTGTGGTGCCACTCTGATGGATAAGAGGGTACTTGACCTTGGTGTTAATGTGTCAAATGGTAAAACTAAAATATCTGAAATGACTTGTGTCAATAATGGGTTACTGCGGTCTGTCACTGCTGACAGCAAAAATCTTTGCGAGTTTAATGAACTGCCACCTGAGCAAGATGGTGAACTTATGGTATTGCAGCCTGCTATGTTTAAAAATGTTTTGCCACAGGTTAGTATAAACAAAAGTGATATGTGCAATGTGTCTGCTGTTGAGACACTCTGTCCTGTGTCTCCTTTGGCAGGTGGAGCGCTACTGCATAGTACCTCTGATGGGAGCACAGAGAAAATAGACTGGGACAAATGGGCGACAAGTCTGTTGGCTTTATTAAAAAAAGGCTCGGTGTGTAACAGTGGAGCGGGCACAATTTCTGCTGTGCTAAATGGAGGGACTGCAGAGCAGTTTTTGGACAAGGGCTCACTTGCTGCTGTTGCAGAGGATATTCCTCAAGAGATGGAAGGGCCAAGAGAGATTGAGCACATAACAGAGGTTGTGCCCATAAAGGAGTTATTGGTGTGGTATACCAAACTAATGTTATCCATAGAGAAGACCAGGAACAGATCATTGACACTGAACCTGAGAGTTTTTTGGTGACTCCCGCACCTGGCTGTGCTCTATGAGAGCACCAGGTTATTGTGTTGGATACCTCCAGCGGGGAGGAAGCCCCTTTTAAGAAGCACCACCTCTATGGCATCAGTAAATGAGTCTTTCCACATTCCAAGGAACATTAAGGACCCCAGGAAGGTCTTGAATGTAGAATCACAGTGCATTTTTATGACAGATATGCTGAGAGGAATGTTGGAGTGAACAGCCGGTGTATATCCTGCAGTCCTCTCCTGTGTTTGGAGAACTTGTACCATGGGGTATGCATAAATGGCGCTGGATATTATAGGCTGTACTATCGCAATCTCTGCAATTTTGGAAGCATGTAATGCAATCATTGTTATTATGGAAAATTTGTCCCACAGTGTGCTGGATTGCGTCATACAGAGGTTGTGCATGAGAGGCATTCTGGAGTACTGTTGGACAGGAAAGAAATCTGGGCAGAAGTGCCAGAGGGCACAAGTACATGTGATGTGTTTGGGACCATCAATCCAAAGGTGAAATTGGACAGTGAGGATCAGGTATCGGGACAGTCGCTGGAGGAGCTTCATGTGGCAGTGGAGTTGGTGGTTAGTGACGTTGTCATGGTAGACAACCATTCCACTTTGCGCGATTCTCCTCCATACACTCCCTTTAGTACACTGGTGAAAAGGGTTCTGATAAATGTGGCGATACTTTGGACAATGAGGAAAAGTGCAACACACTGGTAAATGTTTTGGTTACCATGGGTAACAACAAAAATAAGGGAAGACCTGATGTCAAGGTGACATGGTTGCTCTTAATCTTAAAAAATACAGGAAGATGAATGGTATGACAGACACAAAAGAGGGAATAGGTGCGGTAGAATTGGGCCCCTACAGGTTCAAGGGTGTAATTCTGGGAAGGATTTCCAGAGGTCCAGGAACCTCCCAAGTTGCAAGAGTAAAAGGTCTGAGGACACTGGCCCAAAGCTTAACAAGGTGTCATTAAGAGTTTAATTCCCAAATAAGTGCCTACACTTATGGCTAAAAAGGTGTTTAAAAATGTGACCACTTTAGAAATAAAGAGAAAAAAGGTTGAGAAACAATATCCAAGTCCTTGGTAAGTCCCTTAGTGTGAAAATGTTTAAAGGTGTGGCCCCAAGGAAAATGAGCAGATGGCGTTTTTGGAAGCGCACCCGTAAAAAGTCACTGGGGTTTCTTTGTAGTACCCAAGTCAGTGTAGCAGGGGAACATAGGGAAAGTCACCTGATAAGCTGGGTTTGGCCCTTGGTGGTAACTGGCACAGAGGTGCCATTTTGAAGAGGTTTGGCTATTGTGTCCGGGGTAGAAACAGGGGGAGGATGATATGTGGCAGAGCGTTGCCCTGCCAGGGTCTAGAAGGATGATGATGACCCAGAATTCTCAACCAGATGGGTTGAGGGGCTCCAGGGAGCATGTAACATGAAGAGGAAACTGGCCTTTCAGTTTCCTCCAGTGTTTTTGTAAAGTCCACTTAGGGACATGTAGCTCAGGGATTTCTGAGAGATCCAGTGGGATGAAATCCCTAGTCCTGGGTCCTGATTTTGAGAACAGTCAGCATACTGATTGGTCAGGTGTGTGCTGGGCTTTTGGTAGTAACCTGACCATGGTTCTGGGCTTCACCCCTGCAGATAGGAAGTCTGAGTACCAGGAGTCAGGAGGTCTCCATGTGGGAGCCCGAGCAGCAAGAGGCTGCTAGCTATATGCACCAAGGTGGTTGGTAAAACAGTCTGTACGGGACAGACAAGGGCCTGGAGTGTAAGGCCAGAGCTGCAGTGCTGCAAGTGAGAACCAACTAGGCTGAATGTCATATTATATTTTTTTTTTTTTTGATGGAAAAAGGAATGCTGAAAGCCCCTATGAGGGAAACCTATGTTTGCTGAACTTGCTTTTAAATAAAATGGGCAAACCAAGCCCTTAACAAAGCCCTTAAAGAAGTGTCCTTGATACTCTACATTTGACGCTAGTCCTTTACTATTATATTAAGGGTGCACCGAATGGGTTTTTTGGTGCCGAAAGCGATATCGAAAATGAAAAATACACTATGCCAAAAACTGAAACCGATACCGAAACTTTTTAAAAAAAAAAATATTTTCATACAGGAGATGGTCAGAGACTGGGGACATGGTACAGGAGATGGTCAGAGACTGGGGACATGGTACAGGAGATGGTCAGAGACTGGGGACATGGTACAGGAGATGGTCAGGGTCAGAGACTGGGGACATGGTACAGGAGATGGTCAGGGTCAGAGACTGGGGACATGGTACAGGAGATGGTCAGAGACTGGGGACATGGTACAGGAGATGGTCAGCGACTGGGGACATGGTACAGCAGATGGTCAGAGACTGCAGACATGGTACAAGAGATCAATGCAGGCTCACCAGTGCCCGTCTGATGCAGCCTGCCTGTGTCCCCATTGCAGCCAGTGTCCCCATTGCAGCCTGTGTCCCCATTGCAGCCAGCCTTTGCAGGGGAAGAGAGAGGAGAGCCGCCGCCTGGTTGATTAGAGCACCGGGAACATCACAGCTTTCATGTCATTAGCTGTGTGTTCCCCGCCGCATGCCGTCACATACAGCCCCCTCCTCTTTGTCCGGGCACTTTGATAGACAGATCACCCATCCAATCCTGGATCTATATATATATATATATATATATTATTGAACTGCATGCCACTAACTAACCTGCCTAATCTCTCTTCATTCATAACACTATACACAGCTGCAGTGCATTATGGTCAAATTTGCCACGAACACCCCATAAATTATGTTTGTTTAAACGAACACCTAATGTTCGAGCGAACTTACGTTTGACTCGAACATCGGGACCATCCCTAGTGATCAAGTACAACCTTTCATAGTTCAAGAAGGGTTTGAGGAACACAACAAGTTTTAGGTGTTGATTTGGCTTCCAAATTCTCCAGATCTCAATCCAATCGAGCATCTGTGGGATGTACTGGAAAAACAAGTCCAATGAATGGAGGCCCCACCTCACAACCTACAGGAGTTAAAGGACCTTCTACCAATGGCTTGTTGCCAGATATCACAGCATGCGTTAAGAGTTCTAGTGGAGTCAATGCCTCAATGGGTCATGGCTGTTTTGGTGGCAAAATCTACTCCATATTAGGTGGGTTGTTGTGATGGAACCACTTGGGTTCCATCACAACAACCCACCTAATATGGAGCATTGGTTGGTGAAAGGTGCTTCCTTTTCACCAACCAATGCTTCCTGCCCTCAACTGTTCTGAGCAAAGGGAGAGCTAATACCAGCCCTGTTACCCCAATCACCGTACACAGACAAGGTGTTGAGGTAAACTCCGAAAGGAAAGACTGTTTATTGAAACTCGGACACATACTTTATACCCTACAGGAGGACATGCCCTCCTGATCATATTATCCGAACAACACAAACTGTAACCAAGAAACATAATTAAAATGATGAGTTTATTAACTAGTCAGTTAACGACTTTAATACCAGGCACTTTCGCCCCTTCCTGCCCAAGCCAATTTTCAGATTTCAGTGCTGTCACTTTTTAAATGACAATTGTGCGGTCTTGCTACACTGTACTCAAACTATATTTTTATCATTTTGTTCCCACAAATAGAGCTTTCTTTTAGTGGAATTTAATCACCTCTGCGGGTTTTCTTTTTTGCTAAACGAATAAAAAAAAGACCGAAAATTTTGAAAAGAAAACATTTTTCTTTGTTTCTGTTCTAAAATGTTGTAAATAAGTAAGTTTCCCCCTTCACTGATGGCCACTGATAAGCTGCACTGTTGGGCAACGATGAGATGGCACTGATGGGCAGTGACGATGGGCACTCATAGGTGGCACTGATAGGCAACACTGGGCACTGAAAGGCTGCACTTATGGGTTCTTGTGGGTGGCACTGATAGACGGCGCTGATAGGCAGCACTGAAAGGTGGCACGGAGACTGCACTGATAGGCATCACTGGTGGCACTGGCAGGCATTTTTAATTGCCACTGATTGGCATATCCCTGGTGGTCTAGGGTGGTATACCTGGTGGTCCTGGGCAGTCATCCGAGGGGGGGCTGTGCTGATAAACAATCAGCGCAGACCCCCTCTGTCAGGAGAGCAGCTGATTTTATCCCTGAAAGAATGGAGACATCTCCTCGAAGGTACCACCGTGCCGGTTCTCATTCTTACTGACCATAAGTCTCCCATTCTTCTCTGAGGCTAAACACCTCTCTCCCAGAAGGGCGCGATGGGCTCTTTTCTTGTCAAGTTTCAATTACATTGTCTCATTCTTACCCGGTACTAAGAATGTAAGGGCTGACGCTTTGTCGCAACAATTTTCCTCCACTTCCAAGATGGAGTCGGTTCCAGTTCCTGTGATTCCTCATGATCATATTCTGGCTACGGTTCACACCAGTCTCACTTCTCCTTTGGGTGACAAAATTCTTGCCGCTCAGGTCCATGCTCCTCCTGAGAAACCTTGTAGATCTCCATACTGCCATGCTCCAGACTTACCATTCTTTCAAGGCTGCTGGTCACCCTGGGGTGAATCAACTCTTGTTGTGGTTGACCAGTTCTCATTGTATTCCACTTAAGAAGTTTCCCACATCTAAGGAACTGTCTTCCATTTTTGCTCAGGAGATCTGTCGCTTACATGGGCTACCCAAGGTGATCGTCTCGGATAGGGGTAGTCATTTTTTGTCCCAGTTCTGGTTAGCCTTTTGTGCACAGTTGGGAATTCAGCTTGCTTTCTTCTCTGCATATCACCAGCAGTCTAATGGGGCCGCAGAATGAGCCAACCAGTCCTTGAAGCAGTTCCTATGTTGCTATATTTCTGACCATCATAACAACTGGTCAGAACTCTTACCTTGGGTGGAGTTTGCTCACAACAGTGCCTTGAATTCTGCTTCTGGATTGTCCCCCATTATGATGAACTATGGTTTCCAATCTTCCATGTTGCCTGACTCATTTGTTCCGCAGAGCATTCCTGCGTTAGAGGAGGATCTGTGACATGCCAATTATAGGTACAGACTCCATTCTGACTGCAGACGGCAGCCTGCACCTTCCTATCAGGTTGAGGACAGGGTCTGGCTGTCATCTCACAACCTCAGACTCCGTGTTCCCTCTCTGAAGTTGCCCCCTTGGTTTATTGTGCCTTTCTGTATTCTCCGCAGGATTAACGCTTTAGACCTTCCTTCTAATATACGTATCTCAAATGTATTCCATGTCTCCTTTTATTAAAAGCTTTGGTCTGCAACTGCTTTACCACTTCGGTGCCACGTCCTCACCCTGTACAGGATGAGAACCTTGAGTATAAAGTACAGTCCATTGTTGACTTCCATAGGTTCCGTGGGCGCATACAGTACCTGCTGCATTGGAAAGAGTACGGTCCGGAAGAACCCTGTCCTCCATGATTTCCATAGATGTTTTCCCCTCAAGCCTGGTGGTCCTGCGAGGGGGAGGGGTTGTTGAGGAGGGGGTACTATCACGGCTGGACTCAGCCCTTCCTTCTCTGAGCTGGCTGCCCAGCTGTCAGTTAATTGCAAGCTCCTATCTCTCCACAGTGAAGAAAAAAGGTACTACTGGAGGTATTACCAAAAATCAGACTAGATATGGACATAACATTCAAAGAGGAATAAAAAGCATAGTACACATGCATAAACTACAGTTTGTACAGTGAGTCCTTGTGCGTCTACGCGTTTCGCCGTTAGGCTTCTTGAATTAATAAATGAGTGACTTGTATAGCGCTATCTATGCGAACTGAATCACCTCAGGGCGCTTTTTAACCTACCAGCATGTCTTTGGAGTGTGGGAGAAAACCGGAGTACCCGGAGGAAACCCACGCAGGCACAGGGAGAACATGCAAACTCCAGGCAGGTAGTGCCGTGGTCGGGATTTGAACCAGCGACCCTATTGCTGCTAGGTAAGAGTGCTATCCACTACACCACTGTGCTTCTTCAGGACATGACCAAGGTTCAGAGACCTTACAAATAAGAGATAAGAGAACGAATCTCACTATCTGAAATGAGATACATTGTCATTAAAATCAAAGCTATTGCACAAACCTAGAACATGTCATCTTAAAAAGCATATGTTGGGCCAGTCAGGGGAGGCCCACAGGGGACAGACAAAATTGAAGGTACCTTAGATTGGAATAAATTTTCTATGTATACAGCCCAGATAGGTAGAGAATTTTCAAAATTATAAACTGTGAAAAAGCAGATATAATGCAATGGGTTCTAACAAATATGCCAGTAAAAAAGAATATATGAAAGTAAGAATATATGGAAATTGGAATACCTACTAGTAAGTGGTTTTCAAGTGTTTGAATAGGAGCAAGTATGAACCTTGACTCCAAACACGTAGGGAACCACATTATAAGGTCCAATAAACATAGGGGAGACAGATCCTTATTAGGATTAGGCAATGCTCATGACAAATAGAGCCTGGACTAGCATGCTGAACCTATAAACAAAGGGTATGAAGGAGAGTATACAGTGGGGACGGAAAGTATTCGGACCCCCTTAAATTGTTCACTCTTTATATTGCAGCCATTTGCTAAAATCATTTTGAGTTCATTTTTTCCTCATTAATGTACACCCAGCACCCCATATTGACAGAAAAACACAGAATTGTTGACATTTTTGCAGATTTATTAAAAAAGAAACTGAAATATCACATGATCCTAAGTATTCAGACCCTTTGCTCAATATTTAGTAGAAGCACCCTTTTGATCTAATACAGCCATGATTCTTTTTGGGAAAGATGCAACAAGTTTTTCACACCTGGATTTGGGGATCCTCTGCCATTCCTCCTTGCAGATCCTCTCCAGTTCTGTCAGGTTGGATGGTAAACATTGGTGGACAGCCATTTTTAGGTCTCTCCAGAGATGCTCAATTGGGTTTAAGTCAGGGCTCTGGCTGGGCCATTCAAGAACAGTCACAGAGTTGTTGCGAAGCCACTCCTTTGTTATTTTAGCTGTGTGCTTAGGGTCAGTGTCTTGTTGTAAGGTAAACCTTCGGCCCAGTCTGAGGTCCTGAGTACTCTGGAGAAGGTTTTCGTCCAGGATATCCCTGTACTTGGCCGCATTCATCTTTCCCTCGATTGCAACCAGTCGTCCTGTCCCTGCAGCTGAAAAAACAACCCCACAGCATGATGTTGCCACCACCATGCTTTACTGTTTGGACTGTATTGGACAGTTGATGAGCAGTGCCTGGTGTTCTCCACACATACCGCTTAGAATTAAGGTCAAAAAGTTCTATCTTGGTCTCATCAGACCAGAGAATCTTATTTCTCACCATCTTGGAGTCCTTCAGGTGTTTTTTTTTTTAGCAAACTCCATGGGGGCTTTCATGTGTCTTGCAATGAGCAGAGGCTTCCGTCGGGCCACTCTGCCATAAAGCCCCAACTGGTGGAGGGCTTCAGTGATGGTTGACTTTCTCCCATCTCCCAACTGCATCTCTGGAGCTCAGCCATAGTGATCTTCGGTTCTTCTTTCCCTCTCTCACCAAGGCTCTTCTCCCACGATAGCTCAGTTTGGCTGGACGGCCAGCTCTAGAAAGGGTTCTGGTCGTCCCAAACGTCTTCCATTTAAGGATTATTGCGACCACTGTGCTCTTAGGAACCTTAAGTGCAGCAGAACATTTTTTTGTAACCTTGGCCAGATCTGTGCCTTGCCACAATTCTGTCTCTGAGCTCTTTAGGCAGTTCCTTTTGACCTCATGATTCTCATTTGTTCTGACATGCGCTGTAAGGTCTTGTATAGACAGGTGTGTGGCTTTCCTAATCAAGCCCAATCAGTATAATCAAACACAGCTGGACTCAAATGAAGGTGTAGAACCATCTCAAGGATGATCAGAAGAAATGGACAAAACCTGAGTTAAATATGAGTGTCACAGCAAAGAGTCTGAATGCTTAGTACCATGTGATATTTCAGTTTTTCTTTTTTAATAAATCTGCAAACATGTCAACAATTCTGTGTTTTCCTGTCAATATGGGGTGCTGTGTGTACATTAATGAGGGGAAAAAAAAGAACTTAAATGATTTTAGCAAATGGCTGCAATATAACAGAGTGAAAAATTTAAGGGGTCTGAATACTTTCCATCCCCACTGTATATATTATAGAGACCGTTGGTAACAGTCAAAGTGCTCGCACAAGGAGTGTGGTAGATAGTACTTTAGGGATAAGGTAAGCAGACGTGCCCCTGGGAGTCAGCCGGGTGCTGCACACAAAGCCCGTGTAGAAATGAGGGTTATTTATATTAGCCGGCAGTGTCTCAGTAAATCGCCTAAACAGCTTCATGTGACGTAATCGTGTCAGGCGTACTAAGAGACAGGGGTTGTGGGTATTGTAGGCAGGGAGCAAACACAAACAGAAAAAAGATACTGTAAACGCCTAAGGCGGCGCAGTAAGCAGATCTTCACTCGTGCGCATGTGCAGGATAAACGACAACAAGTGAATGCGAGTGAGTGAATTATGGGGTTTGTAGGCAAACTGGTAAATAGAACTCCAATAGGTCCACATTCATGAGCGTCCCCATGAAGCAAAGGAGCTAACCAGAGCGGACTTGCAATAACTGTGGGAAAAAAATAGAGCATATCACTGCTGTGAATGCCTCTATAGAAAAATACAGGGAAACATAAAATTCATGAATTGAATATCGCCACCTAATATGGAATGGTACCACATTGTGTCACCCTTAGGTCCCCTGAGTGGGCAACACAGGCTAAATAAAAAACAAAACCGATACAAATCAATTACAAAATATATTACCATTGTTTACAAAATAGCTAAGAGTACAGATAAATGAAAAAAGTATCCATACCAACTATATATTATCTGATAGCCCATTTGTAGGGTCCTTTATTTGTTGACTATGTATATACTGTAAGTGACATAAATTTAGACAGGAGAATGACAAAAAAATTGTCAGGTGAAAAACGATGTCATGGGGAAACAAGGGAAACAAAAATGAGGGGAATGGCATGTCACGGACATGCAATCTGTAGAAATGAACTACATATTAATGATGTAATATTACAGAAAAGGTCTAAAACTTATCGTTTCATTCAAACCTGGATGCATAGTGGCCCGTAATCTATGTATCCATAGAGTTTCTCGTTGGAGTACTCCTTTTATCAAAATTACCTCCTTGTGGGTCTTCATGAATGACATCCAGAGCAGTGAATTTAAACACCATGGGGTTGTATTTATGTTTAAAGGCTATATGATAGCCCATAGTGGTGTTAAGAAGACCACTAGTAGCATAGTAAACATGGTCTTTGATCCTCCTCCCAAAATGACCTGATGGTTTTGCCAACTTGGAAAGCTCCACATTGGCAGAAAATAATATAAATCTCTTCTTTAATTTGGGTAAGTGTCGTAAAACATGGGTACGGCCATTAGGGTGGGGAACAGAGGGTCCCACCAATAATAAGTCACAGAAATCACACAACCCGCATTGAAATAACCCAGGTGGATCTTGGGTTACATTATTGGTTTTGCAATAATGGCTACGTACCAAACAAACTTTGACAGATCCTGCTCGTTGATAGGTGATTTCAGCTTTAGGTCCTATATATATTGGCTAGGATAGGATCTGCCAGCAGAATGTGCCAGTGTCTTTGAATTACCGACCGAATTATATGATGTTGATCAGAGTAAGTGGTTATGAACCTTGTTACGTTGGAATCTGTTTGTTTGGGTTTTGGAAAGAGAATGGTATTCCTAGGTTTAGCTGCAGCCTTTTTAAAAGCCTTTTTGCGGCTGGTTTTGCTGTATCCTCTGGCCAAGAGTTATTCGTATAGACTGTCTGCCTCCTGTTTTAAATCAAGATCACTCAAGCAGTTGCGTTTAAGGTGCAAATATTGGCCAAATACTTTGAATGAGGGGCTGGGGGGTGTGCACTTAGCGCGTGTAAAATTGTGCTACCTGCAGTGGGTTTTCGATATAATTTACTGATCAGGCCATTCATAGTGATGTTAATAGTGATATCAAAATATGCAATAGTGGTAAGACTAGATTGCATAGTGAATTTCAAATTATAGTCGTCGTGACTTAGAATGGCCATAAATTCATTAAGTGCTGTTGGTGGTCCCGCCCACAGTAACAAAATGTCATCTATGTAGCGGAACCACCGCAGCACATAGGAAAAAAGGTCTGAGTGCCCATCACCAGCAAATAGGTCTCGTTCCCACCCCCCAAGGTACAGGTTCGCATATGAGGGCGCACAACAAGTGCCCATAGTGACCCCCTGTACCTGGAGGAAGTGGGATTCGTCAAAGGAAAAGACATTCTTTGTAAGGATGTGGGAGAGTAGCTGTAGTACAAAGCTATTAAGGCCTGCAAAATTGGGTCCTTTCATTCAGGAATTTTGCAATAATCTCCATACCCAGTTTATGTGGGATTGATGAATATAAGGTTTCAACATCTATGACTACCATTGAGCAGCAAGGAGGTACAGTGAGGCCTTCCACAGTGACTCACCTGTTGATTATATCCTGCTCGTCAGTCCTGCTCACTTAAGCCATCAGCCCAGATATTCTCTGCCTTCGCCTGGTCAACATCACAGAGACTCTCTCCTGTGTGCCTGTTAAAGATTTGCTTGGCTGACATCCCTTCTGGTTCCGGATCCTGCTTGCTGTTTCACTACACTGATCCCTGGCCTCCTGACTTCCTGGCTTGTCTGACTATTCTTTCCGGTTAACGAACTTTGACTACGTTTTTGTTCTATTTACTATTATTATTATTATACAAATGCGATTTAACTGTACTTCTGTCTTGGTCTGTTTCATGGTTTCTGACACTTTGTTTACAATTGGGACACTTATTCTGGCTGCACGTCCATACTTCCTATTTCCTCAGAAGGTATCTTGTTCTCCTGGATGAAACTTTCCCATGAACAGTTTCATTTTTTTTTTTTTCTATTTTGTTTTTCTCTTTTTTTTTCTTTTCTTCTCCTTATAAATGCAGGAGAAGCCCTTCATTTTATTTTCTTATTGCTACGAACCTTCTACAGTGGAGTTACCATTTCCTCCAAGTTGACAGACTAACTCCACTGTGAGACTACACCCACTGGTCCATGCCTCCTCTCATTGGGTGTAATATGTTTTAAGGGTGCAAATATTCCTTGGTTGGGGTGGGGGATGCAGAGAGGGGGAGGGTTGGGATGTTTTTGTTCTGGGGTTTTTTTGTTTTCTGTTTTTAAAGGTGCTTCATTCTGTTTTATGTATATGGAACTGACATTAGAATGCCTCTTGGCTTTGGGTATGTAATGCTGTGCAATGTGTGCTATATATTTGCCTCTTATAATTCAGTGACTGGGCTGCTGCCCTTGCAAGCTGGTGTTTCACCCTGTTTTATCTTTCCACACTTCCGATGTCTCAATTCACTGTGATTTCCTGGACTGTCCGGGGCCTGAATTTCGCTGGTAACTGGTCCCTGGTGTTCCAGTTCCTCCAAAAGCATAACCCAGGTATTTGTATCCTCCAGGAGATACATCTCCAGGGATCAAAAATGATCTGCCTTAAAAAATGATGGGTGGGCCTCCACTACCACACCACATACTCCAGCTATGCTCACGGAGTCAGCATCCTGGTTAGAAAAACGTTGCCATTTAGGCTTATTGAGGTCAACATGGCTGGTAGATCTGTAATTCTGCATGCCCATATATATGACAAGACTGTGGTGCCAGTAGGAATCTATGTTCCACCTCCGGCCTCAGTTCAGGTTCTACAGCTTATTATGCAACTTGTGATACAGTTTGATACTGATGCGGTATATCTTATGGGTGATTTCAATATGGTCCCTTCATCTGCTATGGATAGATTGCATACTTCGGCTCATGACTCTCCTGACCTTCGGCAGTGGGCTGATGCCTTTTGCCCTCATGAATGTATGGAGACACATGCACCCAAATTTTGAGAGAATTCACTTTCCACTCTGCCACGTATAAGATTCTGTCTAGAATAGACCTGGTTTTTGCATCTAAAGCTGCCCTGCGGTATGTCCGGGGTATGTCTGTGCTTCTCAAGGGTATATCTGATCATGCCCCCCTGTGTCTCTCTCTTGCCCTGACCACCCCCCTGAATCCCGACTTTGAAGACTATCCAGATTTTGGGCGAATGATGAGCGCCTACAGGAACTAACTGATTCTATTTGTAACTACTGGACAGATAACCATGACGCTGCCTCTGCACCTGTGCTGTGGGACGTCTTTAAATCCTGGGCTAGGGGGGAATATATTTCTCTCTCCCCAGTTTGTTTGCTCTAGCTCTGGAATCCCTGGCCATTTTGATCAGGGAGGCGCCGGATGTCCTGGGCCTTTGGCTGGGAAAGCTAGAAGAGAGGCTGTCCCTGTATGCGGATGTTGCATTGATATATCTAAATTATGTTGGACCCTCACTGTCTGCTGCTTTGTGAATTTTTGATAGTTTTGGTAACTTCTCAGGCATAAAAATTAACTGGTCCAAATCGGTTCTGTTCTCCAATGATGATAATGCTGCCAAAACTGCCACCCCCTCCCCTCTATGCTGGGTAGACGAATTCCATTACCTTGGTGTTATAGTGACCAAAAATCCAACTAACTCCCTGGAGGAGAACCTTCTCCCCCTGATGGCCACCTTGAGGACGAAATGTTCCTCCTGGACTAGCCTCCCCTTAATCTGTTGGGGCAGATAAATCTCCTTTTTAAAATGGTGATGTTGCCTAAGTTCAATTACTAATTCAGAAATTGTCCAACATGGGTCCCTGTTTCCTTATTTAAAAATTTTTAGAAATGTGTGGGGTCCTTTCTGTGGCATGGAATGACTCCTTGACTGGCACGCTCCACCCCATGGCTTCTGGCCCATCTTGGGGGGCTAGCCTTGCCCAATTTTCAGATCTACTACTGGGCTGCAATGCTGGTGACGGTCCAGTGGTGCTTTGAGGGCTCCAAATCAAATGCTGCTACCTGCCTGGAAGCGAGTTGGTTGGGGTCCTTGGCTAATCTATGTAACTCTATCTACAGAGGCCCGAGGCCTTATCAAGGGGTTCCAGGTCCAACACAGGCTATCTGGGTGGTGGCGGTTTTATACGCCCTAACCAATGGTCTCCAGCCCATCCCCTGTGGGGAAACTCCAGTCTGCCACAGTTTTGCACCCTGCCAGACCCACAAGTGTGGGCTAGATATGGCATCGCCACTTTGGGTGATGTTATGCCTCACGGTGCTTTACTTTCAATTTCTGACCTCTCTCTTAAATTTAAGTTACCTCAGTGGATGCGGTTTGGATACTTACAGTTGCGACATGCCGCTAGGGCACAATTTCCTCAGGTGCCTCTCCTCCAGGCAGATCCTACTGAAGAACTGCTATCTCCTGGTAAACTAGACAAGCCTCTTGATTTTATACGCTGCACTCCTGGGCACTGGCTCCCCTAAAATGGATGGGTTGTGGGATGTCTGGCATGGGGACATACCATCCTTAGACAAGGAGGACTGGGAGTACTGTCTGGATCAGGGTCCTAGATTGGTCATCTCTTCTAGGGATAAGCTCATCCAGGTAAAATTCCTCCACAGGATCTATTATACACCTCAGAGATTGCACCACATTTTCCCAGACCAGGACCCCAACTGCCCTAGATGTAAAACATGGGTGGGGACTTTTCTCCATATGTTCTGGGATTGCCCGGTTATATCATCTTATTGGTCAGCAGTGTTTGGTGAAATTAATCTTCGGTTACAGCTGTCCCTTCTGGTGGTCCCAGAATTAGCACTGCTGGAGGTGCACAATGATGCACAGGGGTCTCATCACCAAAAGCTACTGATCTCCTATTCTATGCCAAAACAAAGATTCTCCTAAAATGGATCTCACCAGCTCCCCCTATCCCTCTCCTCCTCCTGGGAAGCACTGATTGATGCCGCCTTGCCTATGTACAGAATTGCATATATAAATATAGGGTGTCAGTGGAAATATGACAAGGTATGGGCTCCATGGACCTCTACCTAAGCCGCATGCTTGCACTGTCCTTTCTGTCTGCAATTGTCCTTTACATGTCCAAGCCATATGTTCACTTCTTGTTACAGTGCATTCTGAATGTTATATATGTAGCGCCCTCTACCTCTAGGTAGGTGCTTTATGGTATTTTTTGATAGAGTAGGATATAGAGACAGGTAAATTTGTCTAGGCCTGGATGGTAATTCAGGGTTGGAAGTGTCAGAATAGAAGGGGGTGTGGCTGCCTACATTTGGGGTCAGGAAAAACCTTCTCTGCTTGACGGTGGATTTTGCTGGAGAGAGAGAATGGGCTGAGACCTGAGTGGCAGGAAACCCATGTGAGAGGGTTGACCAGTGGTTAATTTCTTTGGTCAAGGGGAGGTCTCACATAAAAGGGGGGTCACATGCTCTGGGAGGGGTTAGCAGATTCAGTTCAGGATTCAGAGTCCACAAGTTAGGCCCAGCGGCCCCGGAGTTCAGAGATCCTGGAGCCCAGAGATCCTGGAGCCCTGGTGCTGGAAGAGGATCCAGGGGGGCCGAGAGCCTAGGCCCTTGATAAGGAGTCAGCATGTAGTCGACAAGGAACCACCGGACACTCCCATGCGGGGAGGTGTTGGTCAAGAAAAGGAGGAAGTAGGAGCAAAGTGGCAGACGAAAACCTGGGTGATCGACTTTCTGTGAGTAGAACATGGACTGCTGATTGGGAGAGAGAGCAAAGGGAGTGCAAACCCAGAGGAGCCGAGAGTGTAACTTATATTGCAAAATCAAGGACCACAATTTCTAATACGTTCAAGTACCTAAAGGATGTTGGTATGCGGGTCATAAGGAAAGTGGTGTAGGTGTTGACCTTAAAGAACCAATACCCCGAAGGAAGCATATTGAGTTAAGAGGAGGAGCTATTCAGAGTAGTAAATCCTCAGACAGATATCTTGAAGAAGCAATAAGCTGCAGTAGGAAGTCATTACAGGAGACATTATTCAGAGTGATGTTCACCTGTGGGATTCAGGGAGTGCTGCAATACATAAAAAAGCAAAGGAACCAAGAAAGTATTAAAACTGCCCGGCAATGATATGGGGCCTCATGGGACATCTCATATACTTGGAGATCCCACGGATTTAATACCAAATAAAGAAACTTAAAGTGTAACTTTGACTATTTGGTGTTATGTGGGTGCATAGGAGATTGGAAGTGGAGCGATTGGCAAAGGTAAAGAACTAAAACTTAGTAGCCCCCAAGGGGGTAGTGCGCTACATATGTTACTGGAAATACGCTTTTGTTTTTCCTGCTACTGTCTATGATCAACAATCTTTTTTTTTTTTTTTTTTTTTTTTTTATGTCTGTATGTTTTGTTTACCCGATAAGACAATAAAGCACCTTTTGATTGTTAAAAAAAAAAATCTCCTAAACCTGTACGGTTTAGGAGATATTCACTTTGCATGTAGCCGCTGGCGTCAGCGGCGCATGTGCTGTGAAGGTCCGGCGGACACTGCCATACCTTGCCAAAAATAAGTCTCTCACGTGGATGTGCGTGAGTGACTATATCGCGGCTCCGGGTACCCACAGCGCTGGAGCTGCGAACCCGGAAGACACGCCGAGGTTCGCAGCGGCGCTGTGACTGGGATTAGCTGCCAATGCCTCGTTCTAAGGTAAGTATTTCATTATGCCTTTGCCTTTTTAGAGGTGGACCATCCTATTAAATGCTGTAAATAAAATAAGTATGCACAGCTTTACTGTTCATATTTTTTTTTATACTGCAGATGTAGCCCCTCTACAATAAGCTTTCTTTGCAGACAAGTACCCCTGCAATCTGTGTGGAAGCAGTGGTATGTCTGCTGAGGTCAGGCATAGCCTATGCTGAGTCATATCTAGAACTCTCCAGTCAACAAAGCTCACCCTCCCTACAGATTGGAGAGGTATAGTTCTGATGTACAGGGGGGTCTCAGAAGTGAACAGCAGTAACATGAATTAGAGCTGCAGTATAAAAGTGAAAAAATTAGACATCTGAAGAACCACTGGAGGAAACTAATCATGTGCTTCATAGTCTGTACTTCAGAGTAATATTCTTCAAGAAGAACACTAAACAGATAAACAATAAAAGTTCTCATTAGACCACTTATTGAAAAACAATCAAAGTCATTTTTTTTTTAAATGTCTTGTGTGAAATTCCACAAATCTCTTATTTTAAATTCCTATCATCCCCTGCACACCAACTGATATTTTAGATCAGGCTGACAGTGGGAGTTTCTGCACTGGATGTCAAAGTTGTAAAGATTGAAGCCATGGTTAACCACTTGCTGACCGCCTAACGCAGATATACTGCGGCAGAATGGCATGGACAGGCAAAATCACATACCTGGTACGTGATCTGCCTTCCGTGGGCTGGGGGCGCATCGCGCCCCCCCGGTGTCCGAGGTGGTCAGCATCGTTGGGGAAGCAACACAGGCAAAGGGGGAGGCCACTCATTCGTGGCCACCTCCTCGCAATCGCTCCCCACAAATGAAATTGTTCCTCTGCGCTGTAATGTAAACAGCGGCAAAGGAAGTGATGTCATCTCTCCTCGAGCCGGTCTTTTCATTCCGGCGCCGAGGAGAGAAGACATCCAAGTAAGTCTGCACAACACTACACTAATAGAACACACCAGGCACACTTTTCACCCCCTGATCACCCCCCAATCACCCCCCCCTGTCACAGTGACACCAGTAGCAGTTTTTTTTTGTTTGCATTGGTGTCAGTTTGTGACAGTTATAAGTGGTAGGGCAGTTAGGGTTAGCCCCCTTTAGGTCTAGGGTACCCCCCTAACCCGCCCTAATAAAGTTTTGACCCCTTGATCACCCATCATTGCCAGTGTCACTAAGCGATCGTTTTTCTGATCGCTGTATTAGTGTCACAGGTGACGCTAGTTGGGGAGGTAAGTATTTAGCTTCGCCGTCAGCATTTTATAGCGACAGGGATCCCCATATACTACCTAGTAAAGGTTTTAACCCCCTGATTGTCCCCTAGTTAACCCTTTCACCAGCGATCACTGTATAACTGTTACGGGTGACGCTGGTTAGTTACTTTGTTTATTATAGTTTCAGGGCACCCGCCATTTATTACCTTATAAAGGTTTAACCCCCTGATCGCCCGGCGCTGATATAAGTTAAGTTTTAGGGTCAGATAAGGTCGGCGTCGCCCCAGGCAGCATCAGGTTAGCGCCAGTACCGCTAACACCCACGCACGCAGCATACGCCTCCCTTAGTGGTATAGTATCTGAACAGATCAATATCTGATCCGATCAGATCTATACTAGCGTCCCCAGCAGTTTAGGGTTACCTAAAATGCAGTGTTAGCGGGATCAGCCCAGATACCTGCTAGCACCTGCATTTTGCCCCTCGGCCCAGCCCACCCAAGTGCAGTATTGATCGATAACTGTCACTTACAAAACACTAAACACACATAACTGCAGCGTTCGCAGAGTCAGGCCTGATCCCTGCGATTGCTAACAGTTTTTTTTGGTAGTGTTTTGATACAGTCCTTAACAGTCAGGAGCTTTTTTGCCTGTGAGTCTCACCAGTGTACCACTAAATTTGGAGCCCAAAATGGCAAATCGAAGGTACACTAGTGAAGAGGCCTACACGTTTCTGAGCATGACAGATGGTGAAGAGGAAGTCACTCATCTGTCAGATTCAGGCTCAGAATACGATCCTGTAGAGGACAGCGGCTCCATGACAGATAGCTCTGACGATGGAGTTGTGGTCCCTGCCAAGGTCAGACGTACCAGACCCCAAACTTCTTCTTCTGTCCTTGATGTGCAAGAACTGCAGGTCCCTCGTATGGAGCAGAGAAGTACTAGCGCCGCTATTCCTTCTGGTGAACTGGCAAGCACCAGCAGCCTTGTACACCCTGGTCGTACATCCAGCACTGCAGTAACACTTAGTGACATGGCGAGTCCCATAAGTGCAGTTCAAGCTGGCGTGGTGGCAAGCACAAGTAGTGTCCCGCTGCCACCAAGAAGACGAACACAGGCCCGTCGTGCCCATAGTGCCCTTCCTGCTGCATTCGCCAATCCGAATTGGGAACCCACCACTTCTGCAGCACCCGTTTACTGGCCAACCCGGCATTCAGGTGGAAACAGTTGATTTTACATCACTGGATTTTTATTCGCTGTTTTTCACCGAAGATCTCTATAGATCTATTGTAGACCAAAGCAATTTGTACGCTGGTCAACACATCACCACTATTCCCCAGTCCTCCCTTGCCAGAGATTGGAAACCAATTACGGTTTCCGAATTTAAGATCTTTCTGGGCCTTTCCCTCAACATGGGCATAACTAAAAAGAGTGAGTTGCGGTCATATTGGTCCACTGACCCATTTTACCATATGCCCGTGTTCTCTGCCTCCATGGCCAGGGCACGATACGAGCAGATTTTGCGGTTCATGCATTTCAACAACAATGAACTCTGTCGTCCTCGTGGAGACCCTGAATACGATCGGCTCTACAAAATTCGGCCCCTCGTAAACCACTTCAACCAACGTTTTGCAGACTTGTTTACTACCCATCAAGTTGTCTGCGTTGATTAGTCCCTGTTTAAATTTTCTGGCCGCTCGTGCCAGATACGGGGTCAAGATGTATAAGCTCTGTGACGGGGGCCACAGGCTATACATGTAGTTTTATGGTTTATGAGGGCAAAGATGGCCACGTAGAGCTGACAAACTGCCCTGACTACATAGGAAGCGCTGGCAAGATAGTGTGGGACTTGGTGTCACCCTTATTCGGAAAGGGGTACCACTTGTACGTAGACAATTATTACACGAGCGTGCCACTTTTTAGTCACCTTTTTTGATCATCAGAGTGGAGCATGTGGCACCGTGCGACCTAATCGCCGGGGCTTTCCCCAGCAGCTTGTAGATTCCCGTCTTAGGCTGGGGGAGAGAGCCTGCTTGCAGTGTAATTTGCTCGCTATGAAGTGGAGGGATAATAAGAATGTTTTCGTTCTTACCTCCCTTCATGCAGACACGACGGTCCAAATTACTGCGGCGACTGGTATTGTGGAGAAACCCCTCTGTGTCCACGAATATAACCTTAACATGGGAGGGGTGGACCTCAACGACCAGTTGTTGGTGCTGTACCTAGTTGCCCGTAAGGCCAGACGCTGGTACAAAAAAGTGTCTGTTTATTTATTTCAATTGGCTTTGCTGAATGCTCATGTGCTATACAGAGCTTCAGGATGGACTGGATCCTTCCTTAAATTCCAGGAAGAGATCGTCAGAGCCCTTCTGTTACCAGACCGTGCTCCGCCTCACCATCCCCAACCAAATGCAGTAAGCCGGCTGCATGAGAGGCATTTCCTATATGTCCTCCCGAGTACCCCTACCCAACGAGCCCCCCAAAAAAGATGTTGTGTCTGCAGCAAGCGCGGATTTAGGCGTGACACCCGGTATTATTGTCCCTCATGTCCTGACAATCCTGGTCTTTGCATTGGTGAATGTTTTGAACGCTACCACACACTAGTTGAGTATTAGCATAGGGTACAGCACTGCACAGATTAGGACACACTTTCACAGGGTCTCTGAAGATGCCATCGCATTTTGAGAGACCCAAACCTGGTACCAGTTAAAGTTCAAGTTCCAAAAAAAGTGTAAAAAAAAAAAAAAAAAAACACAAAAAAATATATAAAATTAAAATAAAAAAAACAAAAATAGTTGTTGTTTTTATTGTTCTCTCTATTGTTCTGCTCTTTTTTACTGTGTTCTATTCTACAATGTTTTATTGTTATTATGTTTTTATCATGTTTGCTTTATAGGTATGTAATTTTTTCTTTATGCTTTTGTTTTTTTTATTGTTAACCACTTTTTTGTTTTCAGGTACGCCATTCAGCTGCAGAGCGGATTTATTTATCTTGACAGCAACAGCGTTTGCTCCCACTATACATAAAGCCATGACTCCAGTGCTGTCAGAGGTGATTTCACCACCACAGTTACATACTTCAGCATATATGCCGAAGCGTGGGGGCAGCAGTGGGTGGAGGAGCAATTTGCTCCTACCTTTTGCGGGAGGATGCCCCCATGCTTCGACATATATAAACGGTGCATGTTTTTTGTTGTTCAGCACACAGGCTGCATGAAAAAAAAAGTTTACAATATATGCCCAACAAGGACCAGCAACCTACTGGTAAGTTGCTGGACTTTGAGTGGTTATACCAGAATGATGCCTGCAGGTTTAGGTATCATCTTGGTGTCATTCTTTTCAGCCAGCGGTCAGCTTTCATGTAAAAGCAATCCTAGCGGCTAATTAGCCTCTAGACTGCTTTTACAAGCGGTGGGGGGGAATGCCCCCCCACCATCTTCCATGTTTTTCTCTGGCACTCCTGTCCCAACAGGGAACATGAGAATGCAGCCGGTGATTCAGCCAGCTGACCATAAAGCTGATCAGAGACCAGAATGGCTCCAAACATCTCTATGGCCTAAGAAACCAGAAGCTACGAGCATTTCATGACTTAGATTTCGCCGGATGTAAACAGCGCCATTGGGAAAGTATTTTATCACACCGATCTTGGTGTGGTCAGATGCTTTGAGGGCAGAGGAGAGATCTAGGGTCTAATAGACCCCAATTTTTTCAAAAAAAAGTACCTGTCACTACCTATTGCTATCATAGGGGATATTTACATTACCTGAGATAACAATAAAAATGATTAAAATAAAATGAAAGGAACAGTTTAAAAATAAGATAACAAAGCAAAAAAAAATAAAGAAAAGAAAAAAAAAAAAAAGCACCCCTGTCCCCCCTGCTCTCGCGCAAAGGCAAACGACGCAAGCTTTGGTCTGGCGTCAAATGTAAACATGCATGTGAGGTATCACCGCGAAGGTCAGATCGAGGGCAGTAATTTTAGCAGTAGACCTCCTCTGTAAATCTAAAGTGGTAACCTGTAAAGGCTTTTAAAGGCTTTTAAAAATGTATTTAGTTTGTCGCCACTGCACGTTTTGTGCGCAATTTTAAAGCATGTCATGTTTGGTATCCATGTACTCAGCCTAAGATCATCTTTTTTTATTTCATCAAACATTTGGGCAATATAATGTGTTTTAGTGCATTAAAGTTTAAAAAGTGTGTTTTTTCCCAAAAAAATGCGTTTGAAAAATCGCTGCGCAAAATACTGTGGGAAAAAAAAAATGAAACACCCACCATTTTAATCTGTAGGGCATTTGCTTTAAAAAAATATATAATGTTTAGGGGTTCAAAGTAATTTTCTTGCAAAAAAAAATGTTCATGTAAACGAAGTGTCAGAAAGGGCTTTGTCTTCAAGTGGTTAGAAGAGTGGGTGATGTGTGACATAAGCTTCTAAATGTTGTGCATAAAATGCCAGGACAGTTCAACCCCCCCCCCCCCAAATTACCCCATTTTGGAAAGTAGACACCCCAAGCTATTTTCTGAGAGGCATGTCGAGTCCATGGAAAATTTTATATTGTGACACAAGTTGCGGGAAAAATAATTTTTTTTTTTTGCACAAAGTTGTCACTAAATGATATATTGCTCAAACATGCCATGGGAATATGTGAAATTACACCCCAAAATACATTCTGTTGCTTCTCCTGAGTATGTGAGACTTTTTGGGAGTCTAGCCGCGTACAAGTCCCTGAAAACCAAGCACCGCCTTCAGGCTTTCTAAGGGTGTAAATTTTTGATTTCACTCTTCACTGCCTATCACAGTTTCGGAGGCCATGGAATGCCCAGATGGCACAAACCCCCCCAAATGACCCCATTTTGAAAAATAGACACCCCAAGCTATTTGCTGAGAGGTATAGTGAGTATTTTGCAGACCTCACTTTCTGTCACAAAGTTTTGAAAATTGAAAAAAAAAAAAAAAAAAAATTTCTTGTCTTTCTTCATTTTCAAAAACAAATGAGAGCTGCAAAATACTCACCATGCCTCTCAGCAAATAGCTTGAGGTGTCTACTTTCCAAAATGGGGTCATTTGGGGGGTTTTGTTCTATCTTGGCATTTTATGGCCTTCAAAACTGTGATAGGTAGTGAGGAGTGAAATCAAAACTTTACGCCCTTAGAAATCCTGAAGGCGGTGCTTGGTTTCGGGGCCCCGTACGCGGCTAGGCTCCCAAAAAGTCCCACACATGTGGTATCCCCATACTCAGGAGAAGCAGCTAAATGTATTTTGGGGTGCAATTCCATATATGCCAATGGCCTGTGTGAGCAATATATCATTTAGTGACAACTTTTTTTGTAATTTTTTTTTTTTTTTGTCATTATTCAAAAAAAATGAATATTCAATGGGCTCAACATGCCTCTCAGCAATTTCCTTGGGGTGTCTACTTTCCAAAATGGTGTCATTTGGGGGGGTTTGTACTGCCCTGCCATTTTAGCACCTCAAGAAATGACATTTCTAAAAGCAGATAGAAACTAAAAGCTGTGTAAATTCCAGAAAATGTACCCTAGTTTGTAGACGCTATAACTTTTGTGCAAACCAATAAATATACGCTTATTTACTTTTTTTTTTTTACCAAAGACATGTGGCCGAATACATTTTGCCCTAAATGTATGACTAAAATTGAGTTTCTTGGATTTTTTTTTTTTTATAAAAAAAGTAGAAAATATCTTTTTTTTTTCAAAATTTTCGGTCTTTTTCCATTTTTTTTATAGCGCAAAAAATAAAAACGGCATAGTACAAATCAGATCTGTTGTCTCTCTCTTGCCTGCAGCTCTGGTAGTGTCCTATTACTAAAAGCAAAAGCACACAAAAGTCAGGCATGTGTCACCAGCACTCAGTGTAACTTCCTGGTGACAATGTTTTCTTTTCTGAATGGAGTGTTCAAAGCACCTAGAATGACTTTTATGTATTTAACTAAAAAAAATTGAAGTTACATTTTACCTGCAGATATGGAACAATAATAAGATCTATTTTCCAGGAATACCGATCAATGGAAAATGACCCGTCTTCCTTCTCTCACACCTTGTTACAAGATATTCGGGATCAGGGAAGAGAAGCTGTGATTGGACTCTGGAAATGTCTCTATGCACTACGGAAAGATCATCCTCATCCTAATTTATTGGCCGTTCTGGATGAGATCACACAGACAGGTAACAGGACTTTGTGTTTACAGACAACAATGTGATAAAATAATGATTGACACCAATTATCCCAAATGTAACTCCATTATCAGTGATAAACACAGTACATATTTATAGCACTCCTCTCCACTATTATTGATCTCCCTTTTTCTCTTTAGTAGATTTGCTCTTGTATACATTACCACACAAATCCTCCTTTATCAGTTTGGAATGTGTCACTTCTACTAATGTGTTTTTTTTGTGGACTGTAAACCATGTGACCACATTACCCCCCCCCCCCCCCCCCCATTTCTCTGTAGTGGGCTAAGTTCCCCTTTTTCCAGAAAATAGTCTATGCAGTCATGGGGTCCCAGTAGTTATTATAAAACTGTGCAGCTTTATGAAATGTTCATGAGCTTTATTGTCATGTCTATAAGCCATTGGGTTCCCCCCAGAGGTTTTACTGAAAAACTCCCAGTTAGTAACCCCCACATCCTGCTATGTTAGGATGTGAAAATTATTAGCATAATGGCATTACAGGAGTAAATCCAACAGTTTTTGCATCCCAGCAACAAGCCAGAACGTGGGGTTTGCTAACTGGAAGGTATTCAGCCCGGTTTCTGGGTGGATCCAAATGGCCTACAAAAAGGACAATGTTTTACAAAGCTGCAAGGCTTTTTATTATGTACTGGGGCCATGACAGCACAGACTATTCTCTAGAAAAGGGGAACATAAGCCCCATACACACTATCAGATTTTCTGCTGATTTTTTTCCTTCAGATTTACCAAAACCATATAATATGAGGTCAAACTTAGGAGTTTCAATTTGTATGCAATCAGGCAGGCCCTTGCACTACATGGTTTTGGTAAATCTGAAGACAAAAATCATCAGAACATCTGATAGTGTGTATGGGGCTTTAACCTTTAAAATTAAATGATAAAATAGGGAAAATATCAACACTGAAAGTTTAGATGGGATTTATTTTACCGACTCAACTTAGTAGGTTGGGGTTCCCAAAGCCAAATAGAATATGCAAAGAAAAGAAAACAAGTCAAGCAGGCTTGTAAAGAGGCTTCAATATGGAACTCACAGCGGCATAGATACAAAGTTTATTCATAGAAAGGAGACACAATTCCAATAATGTATGGCTATTAGCCACAATAACAGTAAAACCTTCACCAATATTAAAAAATCATGACAACGTTGTCACAATAAAATTGTGGCTACTATTTATTATTGTGGCTAATAGCCATACATTATTGGGATTGTGTCTCTTTTCTATTAATAAACTTTGTATCTATGCCTCTGTGAGTTCCATATTAAAGCCTCTTTACAAGCCTGCTTGGCTTGCTTTTTTGGCTGAAAAAATTAAAAGCCAGCAGCTGCACGTACTGCACACATACTATACTGCACACATACTGCAGCTGCTGACTTTTAATAATTGTACACTTGCCTGTCCTGGAGTCCAGCGATGTCGGCACCACAGCTGATATTTCCATCAGCTGTTGGGTTAAAACTGCCTCCATTGCGAGTTAGGGAACCCGGCAGTGTAGTCTTTTGGCTTCACACTGGGAACCCTACTGCGCATGCTCGAGGCTCCACTCCTTTCTCCTACTGGCCCGGTCGCTGTGGGAGGAGGAGGGAGCCCCAGCTGTGACATCAATATCCACGCTAAGGGTCCTGGAAGTGGGGAAACCATACCTGTGAAAGATAGGTATGCTGTCCCCACTCCCCCCAAAAGGTGCCAAATGTGGCACCGGAGGGGGGAGGAGTACAATGAGTGGAAGTTCCACTTTTGGGTGGAAGTTCCACTTTTGGGTGGAACTCCGCTTTAACCTTTTAAAGCTGATCTCTAGCTTTTCTTTCACCTTAACTAGTTGATTTGGGCCAAGCTGGTCCAATCAAACCATATCATACATTAACAGATGCACCCGCTGGAAGCACTGTATATTTCACACATTGGACAAAATTGAGTCAGAATGAGTACTAAGGGGTGCTCAGCCATTCATAAGCAACTTTGTATTCACATTCCACAAACTCACGGAAAGGGGCAGAGTCTACCAACTGAAAAGGCAGCAGTTGAAGTGCTAGCAATTTTGCCAAGCTAGCATTCAACCCCTGGGCATGTGGATGGCTGGGTGCGAACTTCTTTCTGCGTTGCAGCAGCTGGGGCAGGAAAATTTGCCTGGTACAATCTGACATCGGTGTACCGATAGCAGATTGCCCACAAGTACTTGGTTGTGACTCACCTAATTCTACACCTTCATTCCTCTCAGTGCAGGTCTCAGAGAGGACTGAATGTATAGTGGGGTTGGAGATCCCAGCTGATGAGGAGCAAGGAGAGGTCCTCTTTGTTCTTTGGTGTGGGTCTTCTAGATACGCTTGGCAATGAACTGCATGGCAGGTCAACATATGTCTGGTCAAGCATGTGGTGCCCAAGCGGGAGATGTTTTGGCCACGCGAGATACGCTTGAGACATATGTTGCAAATAGCAGCAGTGCGATCTGATGCACTTGTCTCAAAAAAGGCCCACACCAAATAACTTTTGGAATAACGCGCAGAGACAGCAGCGCCCTGCACATGCGGAGCTCTGCGGTGTGATGCAGTCGGTGTGCTGCCCTTAGGCTGGCCCCTGGAGGGCATACTGCCTCGTTGGTGATGTGCCGCCTCCTCCTCCTCCTCTCTCCTATCAGGCACTCACGTGGCGTCAGTGACCTCATCATCCCCTCCCTCCTCATCACTGGAGCAAACCTGGCAGTATGCTGCAGCTGGGGGAACATGACTGCCAGATTGCTGTCCTTCTTGGGCACCCCCTCTCTCTGGGCTCATGGTACTGCCTTCCTCTAGCTGAGTATCATCAGAGCCTTCAAAACGCTGGGCATCCTCCCTGGAGCACGTACCCAACACTGAGCTCAAACAGTTCGGGGGACTCCTCAGGAGGACATGGTGGGGCTAGGGAAGGAGTCACTGATGGCATTGAGCCGAGGGAAGAGGCAGCGTTGGCAGCTGCTTTGCCAGACAAAGTACCCTGAGCCTGGGTGAGAGAGGGTGAGGAGGATGAGGACGGCTTGGTCATCCACTCGACCAAGTCTTTGGCATGTTGCGGCTCAACACGGCCAGCTGCCGAAAAAAAGGCTAAGCGTGTCCCATGGCCACGTGCTGATGAGGATGCACAGTGTCCATGACCAGCACTGTTGCCTCTAGACACAGAGCCTGCTTGCCCTCCTTTTATTGGCTTGTGACTGTCTTCCTCTCCTTGTTGGCCTTCCAGACATACTATTGGCCTGCAGTGAGATGTAGCTGCACAAAGCTGTGATGTATATACAGTGGGGCAAAAAAGTATTTAGTCAGCCACCAATTTTGCAAGTTCATCCACTTAAAAAGATGAGAGGTCTGTAATTGTCATCATAGGTATACCTCAACTATGAGAGACAAAATGTGGAAACAAATCCTGACAATCACATTGTCTGATTTTTGAAAAAAAATATTTGCAAATTATGGTGGAAAATAAGTATTTGGTCACCTACAAACCAGCAAGATTTCTGGCTCTCACAGACCTGTATCTTCTTCTTTAAGAGGCCTCTCTGTCCTCCACTCATTACCTGTATTAATGGCACCTGTTTGAACTTGTTATCAGAATAAAAGACACCTGTCCACAACCTCACAGTCACACTCCAAACTCCACTATGATGAAAACCAAAGAGCTGTCAAAGGACACCAGAAACAAAATTGTAGACCTGCACCAGGCTGGGAAGACTGAATCTGCAATAGGCAAGCAGCTTGGTGTGAAAAAATCAACTGTGGGAGCAATAATTGGAAAATGGAAGACATACAAGACCACTGATAATCTCCCTCGATCTAGGGCTCCATGCAAAATCTCACCCCGTGGGGTCAAAATGATCACAAGAACAGTGAGCAAAAATCCCAGAACCATACGGGCGGACCTAGTGAATGACCTGCAGAGAACTGGGACCAACGTAACAAAGGCTACCATCAGTAACACACTATGCCGCCAGGGACTCAGATCCTGCAGTGCCAGACATGTCCCCCTGCTTAAGCCAGTACATGTCCGGGCCCATCTGAGGTTTGCTAGAGAGCATTTGGATGATCCAGAAGAGGATTGGGAGAATGTCATATGGTCAGATAAAACCAAAGTAGAACTGTTTGGCAGAAACACAACTCATCGTGTTTGGAGGAGAGAGAATGCTGAGTTGCAACCAAAGAACACTATACCTACTGTAAAGCATGGGGGTGGCAACATCATCCTTTGTGGCTTTTTCTCTGCAAAGGGAACAGGACGACTGATCCGTGTACATGAAAGAATGAATGGGGCTATGTATCGTGAGATTTTGAGTGCAAACCCCCTCCCATCAGCAAGGGCATTGAAGATGAAACGTGGCTGGGTCTTTCAGCATGAAAATGATCTCAAACACACCGCCCGGGCAACGTAGGAGTGGCTTCGTAAGAAGCATTTCAAGGTCCTGGAGTGGCCTAGCCAGTCTCCAGATCTCAACCCTCATAGAAAACCTTTGGAGGGAGTTGAAAGTCCGTGTTGCCCAGCGACAGCCCCAAAACATCACTGCTCTAGAGGAGATCTGCATGGAGGAATGGGCCAACATACCAGCAACAGTGTGTGACAACCTTGTGAAGACTTACAGAAAATGTTTGACCTCTGTTATTGCCAACAAAGGATATATAACAAAGTATTGAGATGAACTTTTGATATTGACCAAATACTTCTTTTCCACCATAATTTGCAAATATAAGGATTTTTAAAACCGCTTACCTGTAAAATCCTTTTCTTGGAGTACATCACAGGACACAGAGCACCATAATAATGACTAAGTGGGTTATACACTTACCTTTAGGTGATTGGACACTGGCAACCAAAAAATGACGGTTCCTCCCATATAACCCATCCTATACAGGAAGTGCCTCAGTTTTGCAGCAAGCAATGACGATCCCAGAAAAGAGGGGTGGGACCTCTGTGTCCCGTGATGTACTCCAAGAAAAGGATTTTACAGGTAAGCTGTTTTAAAAATCTGTTTTTCTTTATCGTACAGCACGGGACACAGAGCACCATAATAATGACCATGTGGGATGTCCTAAAGCAATGCACCTGAGGGGGGAACACATTATCCCTAAACCCAATGGGCCTGAGACTATAAAGCTGCCTGCAACACGCTGTGGCCAAAAACATCTCATCTTGAGATCTCACATCCACCTGGTAAAACCTGGTGAACGTATGAACTGAAGACCAAGTGGCCGCTTTGCAAACCTGAGCCATAGACACCTGCTGGCGTACTGCCTATGATGCACTAACCCCTCTAGTGGAGTGTGCTCTTAAATCCTGGGGTGGAACCCTGCGTTTTTGTCCATACACCTGGACAAAAGTCTGACGAATCCACCTGGATATAGTTGAACTTGTTGCCGGCTGTCCTTCTTTTTTAGGACCCTCAGGCAAGACAAAAAAACAGTCAGTCTACCGAAAGGGAGCTGACATTTCCAAGTAAACTTTTATCGCCCTCACCACATTCAGTGAGTGAAGCGACCTTTCCTCCCTAGTCTTAGGGCTTGGAAAAAAGGAAGGTAAAATGATATATCCTGATTCAACATCTTCGGTAGAAAATCCGGACGAGGGCGCATGACCACTCTGTCCTGATGAAGAATCATAAAAGGTTCTTTGCACGAAAGGGCGGCCAATTCTGACACCCTTCTAGCTGATGTTATAGCCACTAGGAAAACTAATTTCCTGGTCAATAGGACAAAAGGGATATGCCTAATAGGTTCAAAGGGCTGACTCTGTAAGGCTGACAGTACCAAATTTAGGTCCCAAGGACATAAAGGTGGTTTAAGCGGTGGCCTCAGGTGTGTTACTCCCTTGACAAAGGTTTGCACCAAGAATGGGATGCAATTGGTCTTTGGAAAAAAAACGATAAGGCCAAAATCTGTCCCTTGATTGTCCCTAAAGCAAGCTGCAAGTCTACTCCTGTTTGGAGAAAGGCGAGAACTCTTCCAATCGTATACCTACGAGGGTTCCATTTCCTTTCCTCACACCAAGAAATGTATGACTTCCAGACTCTATAATAAATAGCTCTAGAAACTGACTTTCTAGCTTTTATCAAAGTGGACAAGACTGAACCCATAATACCACGGTCTTTCAATAGTCTGGTCTCAATAGCCAGGCCATCAAATTCAGCAACCGTAAAGAAGGATGGAATATGGGCCCTTGAGACAACAGGTCTGGACGGCAAGGAAGGACCAACAGGTCCCCTACTGCCAATTTCAACATCTCCGAGTACCATGATCTCCTGGGCCACGCTGGGGCCACTAAGATTACCAACTTCCGTTCCTCCCGTATTCTGCGTAGTACGTGTGGCAGAATTTGGATCAGAGAAGGCATATATCAGAGTACTGATCCCAAGGAACCACTAATGCATCTATCCTGACAGCAAGCGGATTCTTGGTCCTGGACACAAACCTGTGCAGCTTGGCATTGAATCTTGATGCCAGCAAATCCACATCTGGGGTCCCCCAGTATTGGCAGATCTGTAGAAAAACCTTGGGATGCAGGGACCATTCCCCTGGTAACAATTTTTGGCGACTTAGGAAATCCGCCTGCCAATTGTCCACCCCCAGAATAAACACTGCCGACAGAAATGGCACATGTTTCTCTGCCCAAGTCAATATATGATCTACCTCTCTTTGAGCTGCCTGACTCCTGGTACCTCCCTCATGGTTGATATACGCCACTACTGTGGAGTTGTCGGACTGGACTCTGACAGGAAGCCCCCGCAATCTGGATGTCCAGAATCGCAGAGCCAGACGAGCTGCCCGGATTTCCAATAGATTGATGGGCAGGGTCTTTTCTGTCTGGGACCATATTCCTTGAACAGACGCTTCCTCTAGGACTGCTCCCCAGCCGAGAAGACTGGCGTCCGTGGTTACAACTTTCCAAGCTACTGGTGGGAAAGATTTCCCTCTTTTCATGTTGCTGGTTCTTAACCACCAAGAGAGGTTCCATAGAACCTGTGGAGATAGAACCATGGGCTGATCCAGGGTTCGTGCTGACTTGTCCCAGGCTTTTAGAATACTGTTCTGGAACACTCTGGAGTGGAACTGCGCATATGGCACTGCGCTAAAGGATGACATCATCTTGCCCAGTAACCTCATGCACAGCCGAATAGAAGGTGTTAGTTCTTTTCTCACCTTCTGTACAAGTTCCACTATTGAGGAGACCTTTTTAAGGGCGGAAGAAACACCTTTTTCTTGGGCGGTGTCCAGGACCAGACCCAGATACACCAAGGCTTGGGTTGGACAAAGAGTTGACTTGTCCATATTTAGCATCCAACCTAGGTGTTGTAAAACCCGTACTGTTCTTGACATGTTCTGAACTAGTATGGGGCGAGAGCTTTCCCTTAGAAGAAGATTGTCCAGATATTCTACTAGACTTTTTTAGACCTTAGGGAAGCCAACACTGGGGCCAGAATCTTTGTGAAAACTCTGGGGGTCGTGGCCAGACCGAAGGGTAGTGCCACAAACTGGAAATGCCTGCCCTCGACTGCGAAGTGTAAAAACCTTTGATGTGGACGGAAGATCGGCACATGAAGGTATGCGTCCTTGATATCTATGGACGCTAAGTAGTCTCCCTTTTCCAGGGACTTTATTATTGAACGAACTGACTCGATGCGGAAGGATCGGACGTCTACAAAGAAGTTGAGAGCCTTGAGGTCCAAAATGGGCCTTACTTCCCCATTTGGTTTTGGCACGGTGAATAGGTTTGAAAAAAACCTCTTGAATCTTTCCTCGTGCAGAACTTTTACAATTACCCCCTGCGTCAGAAGATGGTGTAAAGCTAGGAATAGGCATCTTCTTTTCTCTGGATCCGACGGGACCCTTGATTACAGAAATCGGTTCAGGGGGATCTCCCGGAATTCTATTCTGTAACCGTATTTTACAGTGGAAATGACCCATCTGTCTTGAACCAGTTCTTCCCAGGCCTCCCCAAACAGCCGAAGCCTGCCCCCACCCGTGAGAGCGGGGGCGCCCCTTTACAAGGTAGACTTGGAGTTGGGCTTGGGTGTCTTTGGGGCCCAGGGTTTCTTCTGACCCTGGGGTCTTTTAAACCCAGACGGCTGAGGAAGTCGATACTGCTTAGAGGACGAGGCACCAGGTCTTGGAGCATTAGGAATTTTATAAGAGGGTTGCTTCCCCTTCCTTTTTAATAGGAAGCAGGGCACTCTTTCCTCCATAGATCTTTTGGATGTATTTTATCCAGATCCTCGCCAAACAGGCACTCTCCATGAAATGGAAAAGCTGTGAGTAGCCTTTTAAATGGCGTTTCAGCAGACCAGTTCTTTAGCCACAAGACTCTGCACATATGAATTGACAGTAATGCAAAACGAGACATCTGTTGAATTGAGTCTTTCAATACGTCCACCGCAAAACATGAGGCATGAGGTTTCTCCGATAACTCCTCAGCAGCTTCCTCCTGGCAAGGTACATTCTTTACAAACTTTTTAAAGCGATCTTTTAGGGATTGGCAGATCCCAATAGCTGTGACTGCTGGCTGAACTGCTGCACCAGCCACCAAAAAGGAGGCCTTTAATAAGGACTCTAGCTTTTTATCAGCCGGATCCTTGAATACCTGAGCATTATCCACTGGACAGGTTAAATTTTTATTCACAGTGCCCCATTTTCTTCTGAACTTTTCCTCCATAGGATTTAAGACAGAAAACCTTTTTGGAGGTAAGTATATCCTGTCAGGATGCTCCCAGTCCGCGTAAACCACCTGCTCCAGTAACGGATGCAAGGGAAACGCTTGGGAAATTTTGCTTAGGTCGCAAAGATCCCAGAGTAGAACAGGAGAGTGCAGACTCCTGAACCGGGGGTAACTTAAACCCAATTCGTACCATCTCCATTAGAGATTGGATAAACAATTTTTGGGCACGGGAGGCCGAGCACTCTTCAGCCTCTCCTTCCTCTCGGTCCTTTATGACCACCTCTTCCAAATCCTCTGCCCATTCTGGATCCAAATCACCTGGACCCATTTGGCTATAAGAGTCCTGGTGCTCTAGTGACTCTCCACTTGGCCCAGGCTCAGGGGAGGGAGATCTATTCTGTTTCCTCCCCCCCCTGTGTTAGAGGCAATCATGCCAGCTATTTTGCCCTCAAGGCCTGCTAAGGCACATGCCAGATCGTCCTTTGTAACATAAGCCGAGTCAGGCATAGTAGTCACTACCAATGTACCTGCCAAGCGCAATGGCTCAGCCAGGTCAGAAGCCGCAGGCTCTTCAGGAGAAACTGAGGCTGCATCAGCCTGGGGTTGGTCTCCTATTTTTTGTGGAGGGACTCTTACCCCTGTGCTTGCCTTGTTCCCTGTTCCTCATTTTCTGGAAGACATTGCTTACACACGAGGAAAAAAGGAGTACTCCCCACAAACCACAACCAGTCTTTAACCTGTCACCGCTGTGTCCAAGACCACCAGACTCATGTGCCCACCACTCGCTCTGCTTCCTCCACGCACACGCCAGGAGCTCCATGCCTATAAGCACTAGTTTGAGAGCGAGCGCGCGCATCAGCAATCGGTGACAAGCCTACCGCACGGCGCATGCACCGTCCTGACGCACGTGGCACCCGTGACACGGACAGCAGTGGCACTCACACGCCAAATTTAAAAAAAATGCGCGCCAAACCGGCCTTCTGTAATCTTGGACATAGGATCAAGGTTTACTATCAGTTTACAAAAGGGAAATACATACACTACCGTTCAAAAGTTTGGGGTCACATTGAAATGTCCTTATTTTTGAAGGAAAAGCACTGTACTTTTAAATGAAGCTAACTTTAAACTAGTCCTAACTTTAAACAAATATACTCTATACATTGCTAATGTGGTAAATGACTATTCTAACTGCAAATGTCTAGTTTTTGGTGCAATATCTACATAGGTGTATAGAGGCCCATTTCCAGCAACTATCACTCCAGTGTTCTAATGGTACAATGTGTTTGCTCATTGGCTCAGAAGGCTAATTGATGATTAGCAAACCCTTGTGCAATCATGTTCACACATCTAAAAACAGTCTAGCTCCTTCCAGAAGCTACAAAATTGACCTTCCTGTGAGCAGATTGAGTTTCTGGAGCATCACATTTGTGGGGTCAATTAAACGCTCAAAATGGCCAGAAAAAGAGAACTTTCATCTGAAACTCGACAGTCTATTCTTGTTCTTAGAAATGAAGGCTATTCCATGCGAGAAATTGCAAAGAAATTGAAGATTTCCTACAACGGTGTGTACTACTCCCTTCAGAGGACAGCACAAACAGGCTCTAACCAGAGTAGAAAAAGAAGTGGGAGGCCGCGTTGCACAACTAAGCAAGAAGATAAGCACATTAGAGTCTCTAGTTTGAGAAACAGACGCCTCACAGGTCCCCAACTGGCATCTTCATTAAATAGTACCCGCAAAACACCAGTGTCAACATCTACAGTGAAGAGGCGGCTGCGGGATTTTGGGCTTCAGGGCAGAGTGGCAAAGAAAAAGCCATATCTGAGACTGGCCAATAAAAGAAAAAGATTAAGATGGGCAAAAGAACACAGACATTGGACAGAGGAAGACTGGAAAAAAGTGTTGTGGACGGATGAATCCAAGTTTGAGGTGTTTGGATCACAAAGAAGAATGTTTGTGAGACGCAGAACAAATGAAAAGATGCTGGAAGAATGCCTGACGCCATCTGTTAAGCATGGTGGAGGTAATGTGATGGTCTGGGGTTGCTTTGGTGCTGGTAAGGTGGGAGCTTTGTACAGGGTAAAAGGGATTCTGAATAAGGAAGGCTATCACTCCATTTTGCAACGCCATGCCATACCCAGTGGACAGCGCTTGATTGGAGCCAATTTCATCCTACAACAGGACAATGACCCTAAACACACCTCCAAATTGTGCAAGAACTATTTACAGCAGAAGCAGGCAGCTGGTATTCTATCGGTAATGGAGTGGCCAGCACAGTCACCAGATCTGAACCCCATTGAGCTGTTGTGGGAGCAGCTTGACCGTATGGTACGCCAGAAGTGCCCATCCAACCAATCCAACTTGTGGGAGCTGCTTCTAGAAGCGTGGGGTGCAATTTCTCCAGCTTACCTCAATAAATTAACAGCTAGAATGCCAAAGGTGTGCAATGCTGTAATTGCTGCAAAAGGAGGATTCTTTGATGAAAGCAAAGTTTGATGTAAAAACAATGTTATTTCAAATACAAATCATTATTTCTAACCTTGTCAATGTCTTGACTCTATTCTCTATTCATTTCACAACGTATGGTGGTGAATAAGTGTGACTTTTCATGGAAAACACAAAATTGTTTGGGTGACCCCAAACTTTTGAACGGTAGTGTATGTATATATAAAATCCCAAAGGGAGTACTCCCCATCCCAAGCAGCAGGGCCTGTCTTGCCAGGCCCAATCATTACAAGCAATACCTCATTCTTGAACCGAGGTTCAGGTACCACCCACTTTAGCTTTGTAATTCCATCTGAATGGATCCGATTATAACGTCCTCGGTGGGACATTCTTTGAAGAAACTGAAGAGCTTCAACAGCCATGACCATCACCTTCAAGACACTGGTGAAAAAACTGAGGCACTTCCTGTATAGGAGGGGTTATATGGGAGGAACCGTCTTTCTATTGGTTGCCAGTGTCCAATCACCTAAAGGTAAGCATGTAACCCACATAGTCACGATTTGTCAGACTTGTGCGTAGCAGACAGGTGAGCCCGATGTAGCAGGGGGAGGCCTCCCTTACGTATCTGGTTACCGGCCCCTGGTAGTATGGACAGGAGGCACGGGAGCACAGAGTGGTATGAGAGCCTGGCGGGTAGCTGCAGGAAGATCCCGGTTAAGATGGTTATGGAGATCACCAGTCAACTGGAGCACAGGCAGTGGGTGCAGAGCAGGAGTGGAGCGGGTTGGTCGGTCACAGGCAGAGGTCGGCAGCAGGCGGGCAACGCAGTACAGAGGAGCAGGCAGATTCGTAGTCAGGACGGTCCAGGATCAGTGGCAGGCAGCAAACAAGGAGAAACAGAGACAGGCCGGTGGTCAGGAGATCGGAACCAAACAGGAAACAGGAAACAGGAAACAGGAAGCAGGAACACAGGAAGCTGAAGATCGGACAGCACCGAGCCTCCTGTGCAGATGGCCTAAATAGGCAGGTTGGCACCAAACACCGGGCGCGCGCGCCTGCCGACGCGCCAACGCGCCGCGATGCCCACCAACAGCGCATCTGCCCAAGGGAACTCTCTGACAGTGCCCCCCCCTCAAGGGCAGCCTCCGGATGTCCAACTGTGCCAATTTGGAAGCGTGGGTACTCCTAAAAGACCTCAGAAGCTCTTCGGCATGTAAGTTGCCCTCTGGCTCCCAGGAGTTATCCTCTGGTCCGTACCCCCTCCATTTGATCAAATACTGCAACTGGTTGCGTCTTTTCCTGCAATCCAGGATAGCTTCCACCTCGAATTCTTCCTTGCTATCGACAATTATGGGTTCTGGTGGGTCAGTACTTCGACCAGCAAAAGTGTTGGGTACAACAGGTTTCAGCAATGAAATGTGAAAGACCGAATGAATCTTCAGGGTACTAGGTAGATTGAGTTCATAGGCCACATTGTTAATCCTCTTCTTGACTGCGAACGGACCCAAGAATTTGGGGCCCAATTTCCTTGAAGGGCAGGCCATTCTTATATTGGTCGTAGATAACCAAACCTGGTTGCCAGGTTCCAGGATGAGCTCTCCCCGCCTCTTCCTGTCAAACATCTTTTTATTATACTCTTGGGTCTTAGCCATGGTATCCTGCAAGAGCTTGTTGTTACAAAGAAAGAAGTCCATGGTCTCAGAGACCGCAGGGATCGCACATTCAGGTAAAGACCTGGGCAGAAAGGACGGGTGGAATCCGTAATTGGCAAAAAACGGTGTTTGCTTAATGGCCGAATGTAGAGAGTTGTTATAGGAGAACTCAGCGATTGGCAGCAGAGAGACCCAGTTGTCCTGAGAGAAAGATGAAAAACAACGGAGGTATTGCTCCAAAGTTTGATTAGTTCTCTCCGTCTGCCCATTAGTCTGGGGATGATAAGCGGAGGAGAGTGCCAGCTCGATTTCCAGGGAGTTACAGAGAGCCTTCCAGAACCGTGAGGTGAACTGAACACCACGATCAGATATGATGTTCGATGGGACTCCGTGCAACCTGACAATCTCTTTAATGAAGACCCTTGCTGTCTCCATGGCCGAAGGTGTGCCCTTCATTGGCAGGAAGTGAGCCATCTTGGTTAACCTGTCTACGACGACAAAGATGGTAGAGAAACCCTCTGACTGGGGAAGCTCTACAATGAAATCCATTGATATCATCTTCCACGGTCTTTCTGGGACGGGTAATGGCTTTAACAGACCCCAGGCTCTAGTCCGGCTATTCTTGTTCCGGGCACAGGTGGTACAAGATTCTACATAGCTCTTGCAGTCGTTCACTAACAAAGGCCACCAAAATGTGCGCTGCATTAACTCCGTTGTCTTCAGCACACCGAAATGTCCAGCCATCTTATGATCATGGCAGAGCTCCAGCACTGCCACCCTCAAATCTTCAGGGACTACGATTTTACCCTTGTGCCAAAAAAGACCATCCTGGGCCCTCACCAGCTCTCCGGAACTTGGGGTCCAATTTAAAGAAGCTTGTTTTATGCGGGATAATAGATCCACTTGAAGCAAAAGAAAATTTCCGGATGAAAGAATGGTGTCCGGATGCTCAGGTTTGCCAGAATCAGGGAACATACGAGAAAGAGCATCCGGCTTGGTATTCTTGGAACCAGGTCTGTACGTTATATGAAACTGAAATCTGGAGAAGAATAGAGCCCATCTTGCTTGTCGGGGTTTCAGTCTTTTGGCAGTTCGGAGATACTCCAGATTTTTGTGGTCCGTATAGACCAGGATAGGGTGTGCTGCACCCTCCAGTAGATAACGCCACTCCTCCAAAGCGGATTTAATGGCCAGAAGCTCCCGATCGCCAACATCATAATTTCTCTCCGCTGAAGAGAGTTTGCGGGAGAAAAAGGCTACTGGGTAGAGAAGGGCCTTTGGGCCTTGCCGTTGGGACAGAACAGCTCCGACTGCGACCTCCGAAGCGTCCACTTCAAGGACGAATGGTAGAGCAGGATCCGGGTGTTTTAAAATTGAGGCGGATGTGAACAGCTCCTTGAGTTTTTCGAAGGCAGATTGTGCCTCAAGGGACCACTGGAATCGATTCCCTTGTCTGGTTATTTCGGTGATGGGGGCAATTATTGTAGAGAAGCCCCTAATGAACTTCCTGTAAAAGTTCGAGAAGCCGATGAACCTTTGAACCCCTTTTTTATCGGAGGGAGCGGGCCACTCCAGAATGGCAGATACTTTATGCGGATCCATTTTTATACCATCAACAGAAATGATTAGGCCTAAAAACTGGATGCTTTGAAGTTCGAATTGGCATTTTTCTGGTTTAGCATAAAGTCCATGCTGCCTGAGACGAGCTAACACATTTCCGACATGCCTGCGATGATCTGAGACTGAGGAGGAAAAGATCAGGATATCATCTAGGTAGACAATAACATAAAGATCCAGAAAGTCACGGAAGATGTCATTGACAAAATGTTGGAACGTAGCAGGTGCGTTGCACAGACCGAAGGGCATGACAAGGTATTCGTAATGTCCAAATCTGGTGCGAAAGGCTGTCTTCCACTCATCTCCTTCTCGAATGCGGATCAGGTTGTAGGCACCACGGAGATCTAGCTTGGTAAAGATTACTGCAGATCCTAATCTCTGGAAGAGTTCGGGCACTAAGGGTAGCGGGTAACGGTTCTTGATTGTTACTTTGTTCAATTCCCGATAATCGATACAAGGACGCAAGGAATGGTCCTTTTTCTCCACAAAGAATATGCCAGCCCCGGCCGGAGAGGTAGAAGGGCGGATAAACCCTTTCTTCAGGTTCTCGTCGATATATATTTTTAGAGTATCCAGCTCCTGCTCTGTCAGTGGGAAAATCCTTCCAAAGGGAACTTCTGCTCCAGGTAATAGCTCGATTGGGCAATCGTAAGGCCTGTGAGGAGGTAAGGCCTCTGCTCCTTTTTTGCTAAAGACGTCCAGAAAGTCCCAATAGGGTGCAGGGACCACCTGTTGAAGCTCGGATTCGGTGTCTAAACAGAGTAATTGGGTAGACTCAGCAGAATTTGTATGTAAGCAGTGTTGTCGGCAGTAATGAGACAAGAACTTGACTTCTCCACTGGACCAGTCAATGCTGGGGTTATGGGCCTGTAACCATGGCATCCCCAATATGATGGGAAAAAGGGGAGAGGAGATGGCATACAGGCGCAGAAGTTCTTGATGGTTAGGGCCCATGGTGGCCAACAAAGGAATGGTTTCCTGCGTGACAGGGCCGGAGCGAAGAGAGGAGCCATCTGCGAGATGTACCGAGAGTCCCCGGACTTTGGACTGAAGAGGAATGTGATGGTTGGCAGCGAAGGTCAGATCAATAAAACAGCTGCAGGCTCCTGAATCAATGATGACTGTAGCTGGAATAATCTTTCCTGGAAGCTGTAGGGTGATAGACAGAGCAAGATGATTAACAGGTTTAGAGAAAGCAGGTGCAAAAATTGAAGAGATGGGCAGCGACTTAAGCGACTTACGTGTCTTATTTGGGCAAGACCTCACGAAGTGTCCAGGCTCCCCACAGTACATGCAGAGATTGTTAACTCTTCGGCGTTGGCGTTCTTCTGGATCGAGAGAAGGGCGGAATAGCCCTAGTTGCATTGGTTCGGAGGTGTCAGGAACTGATGTGGCCGGTGCCGGGAAGGACTGGCTGGGAGAGCTTGGAACCTTGGGTAGCATCCAGGTAGGGCGGAATTGGCTGGTAGACCTCTCGGAGCGACGCTCTCTGAGGCGTCGGTCGATCTGAATAGCCAGATTGATGAGTTCATCCAAGGTTTGGGGTACACCGACCCGTGCTAACTCATCCTTCAAGGGATCAGACAACCCCATGCGGAATTGATAACGTAAAGCCGCATCATTCCAACCAGTGTCGGAACTCCACCGCCTAAATTCCACCACATAGTCCTCTGCGGCTCTACGCCCCTGTTGAAGGGCGGCTTCGGCAGTCACTGTTACCTGAGGATCCTCATACAACTGGGACATGACGGTGAAAAAGGCATCAAGGTTGTCCAGTGCTCCAGACTTCTGTTCCAGGAGGCGGTGAGCCCAGGTCTGTGGTTCACCAGACAAGAGGGAGTTTACAAAGCCCACCTTGGTCGCCTCCAAGGAAAAAGTGCGAGGTTGCAGGGCGAAGTATAGCTCGCAGGCATTGCGGAAGGCACGAAATTTACTGCGGTCCCCAGCAAATCTTTCGGGTACGGGTACCTTAGGCTCTGGAGGTAGCATAACTACTGAGGGCGCAGATGGCGCTCCGGCCGATGAAGCAGCTTGTGGATGGGTTGGAGCTGACGGGACCTGGACTTGTTCTTCCAGCCTTGTGTAGCCTTCCTGGAGGCTCTTCACAGCTTGCGTGAGACCCGTCAGGTGTCTACACAGTTCCTCCATGGGGGAGGTTCCCTGCTCGGGCTCGGACATGGCTGTCCGATACTGTCAGACTTGTGCGTAGCAGACAGGTGAGCCCGATGTAGCAGGGGGAGGCCTCCCTTACGTATCTGGTTACCGGCCCCTGGTAGTATGGACAGGAGGCACGGGAGCACAGAGTGGTATGAGAGCCTGGCGGGTAGCTGCAGGAAGATCCCGGTTAAGATGGTTATGGAGATCACCAGTCAACTGGAGCACAGGCAGTGGGTGCAGAGCAGGAGTGGAGCGGGTTGGTCGGTCACAGGCAGAGGTCGGCAGCAGGCGGGCAACGCAGTACAGAGGAGCAGGCAGATTCGTAGTCAGGACGGTCCGGGATCAGTGGCAGGCAGCAAACAAGGAGAAACAGAGACAGGCCGGTGGTCAGGAGATCGGAACCAAACAGGAAACAGGAAGCAGGAACACAGGAAGCTGAAGATCGGACAGCACCGAGCCCCCTGTGCAGATGGCCTAAATAGGCAGGTTGGCGCCAAACACCGGGCGCGCGCGCCTGCCGACGCGCCGCGATGCCCACCAACAGCGCATCTGCCCAAGGGAACTCTCTGACACTATTATGGTGCTCTGTGTCCCGTGATGTACGATAAAGAAAAATTATTTTAAAAAATCAGACAATGTGATTGTCTGGATTTGTTTCCACATTTTTGT
Organism: Lithobates septentrionalis; assembly: GCA_037952835.1. Taxonomy (NCBI): domain Eukaryota; kingdom Metazoa; phylum Chordata; class Amphibia; order Anura; family Ranidae; genus Lithobates; species Lithobates septentrionalis. The sequence goes on along the minus strand of JBBDGP010003709.1, from coordinate 715,143 downwards.
CTCATAGCTGAGGTTTACCTATGATGACAATTACAGGCCTCTCATCTTTTTAAGTGGGAGAATTTGCACAATTGGTGGCTGACTAAATACTTTTTTGCCCCACTGTATTTACCGATTATACTGCAGCTAGCAGTATTAACTGCCTGCCTGTAGTATTATTGGTATGAGAACACCTGCACTTGTCTTCAGGTAGCTATACTGTAGGTGCAACTGTGCAGGGTACACAGTACAGTAACTGGAAATACATCAATAGCCTACACAAGCACCTGGCTTCAGATAGCTATACTGTAGGTGCAACTGTGTAGGTTACAGTAACTGGAAATACGTCAAGCGCCTACACAAGCACCTGGCTTCAGATAGCTATACTGTAGGTGCAACTGGAAATACTGTAAACGCCTGCCTGCCAGTTTTTTTTAGGAAGAGAATAACAGGAATGGATCTAGCTAAACTGAATACAGTGTGTGTGTGTGTGTGTGTATGTATGTAACAAATATATAAATATATACACACACTGTAGGTGCAGCTAACTGACTCAACCTGCCTACTCTATCTAACTTAAATCAAATGACACTGTCTCTCTGGCTATCTCTCTCCAGTCTCCACCGCAACACACTACACAGGGCCGACATGCAGGCGGCCTTATATAGTTTGGGGCGTGTACTAAACCCCCTGAGCCATAATTGGCCAAAGCCTCCCTGGCTTTGGCCAATTATGGCTCTCTGTACACACAGCGCTGTGATTGGCCAAGCATGCGGGTCATAGTGTATGCTTGGTCAATCATCAGCCAGCAATGCACTGCGATGCCGCAGTGAATTATGGGCCATGACGCGCCCCTCGAATTTGGCGCGAACGGCCCATAACGTTCGTAATTCGGCGAACGACAGAACACACGATGTTCGAGTCGAACATGCGTTCGACTCGAACACGAAGCTCATCCCTATTAAGAATATATAAGGTGTATGTTCACTAGTGCTTAAGGGTTATGACTAAGCAAAGAAATTTGTGAAAAGTATCAACCATGCTCCCCTCTGTAAACATTTTCGATGTTGGATGCTTTTAATACAATAAAATGTCTTCCTTATTTTTGGAGTGCGGTCATTCGCTTTTGCCTTTTGAATCAGTCATCCAGATCAGACTGGACCAGCACCTGATTATTAAGGAGAACTTTACCATCACCTGGAGTGGTGTTACCTGTTTTTTCATTACTCCATTATGGAATGCTGACACTTGCAGTCCATACATTTTATGTTACTATTATTAGTGGCTGTGGGCATGGCATACTTGGACAGAGGGGTGGCTGTGGATGTGGTATACTTGGATTTTGCAAAAGCATTTGACACATTTCCCCACTAGGGATGAACACCGTTCGGTTCGCACCAGAACCTGCGAACGGACCGAAAATTCACATGAACGTTAGAACCCCATTGACGTCTATGGGACTCGAATGTTCAAAATCAAAAGTGCTAATTTTAAAGGCTAATTTGCATGGTATTGTCCCAAAAAGGGTTTGGGGACCCGGGTCCTGCCCCAGGGGACATAGATCAATGCAAAAAAAGTTTTAAAATTAGATGTTTTTTCGGGAGCAGTGATTTTAATGATGCTTAAAATAAAAAAAAAAGTGAAATATTCCTTTAAATATCAACCTGAGGGGTGTCTATAGTATGCCTGTAAAGTGGCATGTGTTTCCCGTGCTTAGAACAGTCCCTGCACGAAATGACATTTTTAAAGGAATAAAAGTCATTTTAAAACTGCTTGCGGCTTTAATGTAATGTCGGGTCCTGGCAATATAAATGAAAATTGGTGAGACAAACAGCATGGGTACCCCCCAGTCCATTACCAGGCCCTTTGGGTCTTGTATGGATATTTAGGGGACCCCGCACCCAAATTAAAAAAAGGAAAGGTGTGGGGCCACCAGGCCCTATATACTCTGAACAGCAGTATACAGGCGGTGCAAACAAGACAGGGACTGTAGGTTTGTTGTTAAGTAGAATCTGTTTGTAATTTTGAACTGGTACATTTTTAACATGTTTAGCTCCAGCCAAAAAATCTATTTTAAGCTTTTTGGAAAACATATGGAAGGGTTATCACCCTTTTGACGTTTGTTCTGCTGTCTGTGCTCCTCTTCAGAAGATTTCACCTCACTTTCTGTCCCAATGACAAATGTTTTTTAAAATTTTGGGGGTTTTAGTGAAACAAGGATTGGTGATAAAGCATCAGTGGAAAGGAAAAAAGTTTTTCCCATATTAACAATTACAGGAGAGAATTTCCCTTCCTAGGGGTAGATTTCATCCCACTTCCTGTTGTCTCCTTCCATTTGCAAGTAGGAGTCATTTGTAAGTTGGATGTTTGAAAGTAGGGTCCTGCCCTATATACTCAGAAATTTGGGCCTTAGGCGTTGGTGTTGCCACAACACTGTAAGCCCTCACAGGGCCCTGCTGTGAAATATTAGATCAAGAATTATAATTGCATGCCCCTGTTGAACAGAGGCAGAAAAATTGGGCCTTTGGTGATAGTGTTGTGGCAAAAGCACCACCACCAAGTCCTCGCAGTTACTCTTGGTGGGCGCTGGAATGGGCCCCGCTGTGAAATATTCAATCAAGAATTGTAATTACATGTCCCTGTTGAACAGGAGCAAAAAAATTGGGCCTTAGGCACTGGTGCTGGTGCCACAACACTGCAAACCCACACAGATACTCTAGTTGGAGTGCAGAAACGAGCCCTGCTGCAAAGTATTACATCAAACATTGTAATTACATGCCCCTGTTAAACAGGGGCTGAAAATTTGGACCTTAGCCACTGGTGGCGGCGCCCAGAACCAAAAATGTTCTTACAAGCTATCAGCATGATCATTGAAGAGGAAGAGGATAATCACTCAGCATAACAGGATAGTCACTCAGCATCAGCATAGGCAGTCTTGAAGGGATCTGTAATTTAAAAAAAAAAAAAAAATTATTTGGTTACATCAGCATCAGGTGTTTGGTAGCTGGTAGTGATCCAAGACTGATTAATTTTTATAAAGTCGATCGACCGAGTCAGTGGACAGATGCACCCTGTGATCGGTTACAAAGCCTCCAGCAGCTCTGAATGTGCGTCCTGAAAGAACGCTGGATGCAGGACAGGCCAGTAGCTCAATTGCATACTGTGCAAGCTCTGGCCAGTGATCAATCCTCAAGACCCAGTAACCCAGTGGATTTTTGGTGGGAAAGGTGTCCAAGTCTGATCTTGACCCTAGGTATTCCTGCACCATGTAAAACAGACGCTGGCGATGGTTGCTGGAACCGATCATGCCTTGGGGCTGCGGACTAAAAATTGTCTGACTGCATCGGTCAGACAGCCACCTTCTCCACCGCTCCTTCTTTGAATGACCGAAGCCTCAGCTACACGTTGTCCAGGAACAGGAGTTTGTAACCTCCCAGTCTCTGGGAACGCGTTGCACAGGCCTCCCGAAGATGTTTCAACCTTTGCTCCCTCTGCGACAGCAAGATAAGGTCCGCAACCTTACCCTTGTAATGTGGATCAAGGAGGGTTGCCAGCCAGTATTGATTCCTCTCCTTCATACCACGAATGAGGATCCTTCCGCAGGCTTTGCAGGATCAGGGAGGCATGCAGCGTATGTTTGCTGAGGCATTCGGTCCGGAGTCCTCTGGGTCACTAAGGATGACATGATCCGCAGCCACCTCCTCCCAGCCACGTACAAGTCAATGGGTTTCTTTAGGACTGTAAATGATCCCTTAAAGACTGCTGCTGATGCTGAGTGCCAGGCTCCACCTCCATGCTGACACAATCCTCCTCCTCCTCTTCCTGTGTGATCGGTGGGCACGCAGGAACACTGTCTGGATAAAGGGGGCCTTGAGAGCTAAGGAAGTCCTCTTCCTGCCTGTGCCCTGTCCATTATTCCACACAGCGTGTGCTCCAACAGATGGACAAGGGGGACAGTGTCACTGATGCATGCACTGTCACTGCTCACCATCCTCGTGGCCTCCTCAAATGGTGACAGGACAGTGCATGCATCCCTGATCATGGCCCACTGGTGGGGGGGGGGGGGGAAACAAGCTCCCCTGACCCTGTCCTGGTGCCATAGTCGGACAGGTACTCATTGATTGCCCTCTGCTGCATGTGCAGCCGCTGCAGCATGGCCAATGTTGAGTTCCACCTGGTGGGCATGTCACAGATTAGGCTGTTCTTGGGCAGGTTAAATTTCCTTTTGGAGGTCTGCTAGCCGAGCACTGGCATTATATGACCGGAGGAAATGCACACACTTTCCTGGCCTGCCTCAGAACATCCTGTAAGCCCAGGTACCTGCCCAAGAACCGCTGCACCACCAAGTTAAGGACGAGAGCCAAACAGGGCACATGGGTCAGTTGTCCCTGTCGGAGGGCGGAGAGGAGGTTGGTGCCATTGTCGCAAACCACTATTCCTGCCTTAAGTTGGCATGGCCTCAACCACCTCTGAACCTGCCCCTGCAGAGCTGACAGAATCTCTGCCCAAGTGTGGCTCCTGTACCCCAAGCACAGCAGCTCAAGCATCGCATGGCAATTTTTGGCCTGCGTACTTGCGTAGCCCCTTGAACGCCTACGGAGCACTGCTGGTTCTGAGGACAAAGCACAGGAAGAGGCCATGGAGGAAGAAGAGGAGGGGGTGGAGGAGAGAGGTGTGTCAGAATCACCAGTAGTGGCATTTTGGAGGTGTGGTGGCGGAACAACCTCCAACACTACTGCACCTTGTCCTGCATCCTTCCCAGCTGCCAGCAGAGTCACCCAATGCGCCGTGGAACTTGGGTAACATCCCTGTCCATGCCTGCTGGACCATGAGTCAACGGTAAAATGCACCTTGCTGCTGACCGCCCTGTCCAGCGAGGCCAAGACATTGCCTTCCACATGTCAGTACAGAGCCGGAATGGCCTGTGAGAAAAAGTGGCGTTTGGGAACCTGCCACTGAGGAACCGCACATTCCACAAACTCACGGAAGGGCACAGTCTACCAACTGAAAAGGTAGCAGTTTAAGTGCTAGCAATTTTGCCAAGCTAGCATTCAACCGCTGGGCATGTGGATGGCTGGGAGCAAATTTCTTTCTGCGGTGCAGCAGCTGGGGCAGGGAAATTGCCTGGTACAATCTGATGTCGGTGTACCGATTAGCAGATTGCCCACAAGTACTTGGCTGTGACACACCTAATTCTACACCTTCATTCTTCTCAGTGCAGGTCTCAGAGAGGACTGAATGTATAGTGGGGTTGGAGATCCCAGCTGATGAGCAGCAAGGAGAGGTCCTCTTTGTTCTTTGGTGTGGGTTTTTTAGGCACGCTTGCCAACTAACTGCATGGCAGGTCAACATATGTCTGGTCAAGCATGTGGTGCTCAAGCGGGAGATGTTTTGGCCACGCGAGATACGCTTGATGTTGCAAATAGCAGCGGTGTGATCTGATACACTCGGCTCAAAAAAGGCCCACACCAAAGAACTTTTGGAATAACGCGCAGAGACAGCAGCGCCCTGTACATGCGGAGCTCTGCAGTGTGATGCAGTCAGTGTTCTGCCCTTAGGCTGGCCCCTGGAGGGCATCCTGCCTCATTGGTGATGGGCCTCCTCCTCTCTCCTATTGGGCACCCACGTGGAGTCAGTAACCTCATCATCCCCTCCCTCCTCATCACTGGAGCAAACCTGGCAGTATGCTGCAGCAGGGGGAACATGACTGCAAGATTGCTGTCCTTCTTGGGCACCCCCTCTGTCTGGGCTCATGTTACTGCTTTCATCTAGCTGAGTACCATCATCAGAGCCTTCAAAACGCTGGGCATCCTCCTGGAGCATGTACCCAACAAACAGGTTGAGGGACTCCTCAGGTGGACATGGTGGGGCTAGGGAAGGAGTCACTGATGCCATTGAGCTGAGGGAAGAGGCAGAGTTGGCAGCTGCTTTGCCAGACAAAGTACCCTGAGCCTGGGTAAGAGAGGATGAGGACAGCTTGGTAATCCACTCGACCAAGTCTTCCGCATGTTGGGGCTCAACAGGGCCAGCTGACGAAAAAAAGGCCAAGCATGTCCCACGGCCACGTGCTGACGAGGATGCACCGTGTCCACGACCAGCACTGTTGCCTCTAGACACAGAGCCTGCTTGCCCTCTTTTATTGGCTTGTGACTGTCTGCCTCTCCTTGTTGGCCTTCCAGACATACTGTACTATTGGCCTGCAGTGAGCTGCACAAAACTGGGATGTGTGTGTATATGTGTGTGTATATGTGTGTATGTATATGTATATATGTATGTGTGTATGTGTGTATATATATATATATATATATTAGTGTATATACACTGATTATACTGCAGCTAGCACAATCAACTGCCTGCCTGTAGTAATATTAGTACCTGCACTTGTCTTCAGTTAGCTATACTGTAGGTGCAACTGTGCAGGGTACACAGTACAGTAACTGGAAATACTTCAAAGTTCCTACACAAGCACCTGGCTGCAGGTAGCTATATCGTAGGTGAGACTGTGCAGGGTACACAGTACAGTGACTGGAAATACTATAAAAATGCCTGCCTGTCAGTATATTATGAAGAGAATAACAGTCTCTCTCTCTCTCTCTCTCTCTCTCTCTCTCTCTCTCTCTCTCTCTCTCTCTCTCTCTCTCTCTCTCTCTCTCTCTCTCTCTCTCTCTCTCTCTCTCTCTCTCTCTCTCCTTTACAGCTCACAATTAAACATCAGTTTCTGTCATGCATTCCAATTACAAAGATTGTATTAGCATGGTGAACTCAACAACAAATTCCACCTCACATTGTGTAATTCAGACATTTTCCTCCCCTGATACCAATGATATGCACATCATCTTAATATCCCGGACTCTACTAAGCAGGGGTGTTCACCCCCTCCAAGGGCACCCTATCCATCCGACAATACTGTTTGATTCAACAGTTTTTTCAGTATGAGATCTACAGTGGAGAGGCCCGGGGGATCCAGCCAGGGTGTCCAAATTTTGTCAAACTGTCCCAGGCGTCCCCTATGTTGGAAGATGAATTTCTCTAACCGTATGGTGTCTCCCATTTGAGCAATCCATTCCTTCAACGTTGGATGTTCAACCGCCTTCCACCGTCTAAGGATCAGCTTGGGACCTTTACTTTTTAATGTCTTTAAATGATATAGGGTCTGGGAATAAAAGTACCATTTCTGTCTTTGCAGATGACACCAAGCTTTGCAGTAAAAAAACGTCCTTACAGGATGTCTCCAATTTACAAGCTGACCTCAATGTACTGTCTAATTGGGTGACTATGTGGCATATGAGGTTTAATGCTGATAAATGTAAAGTTCTGCACTTGGGGGGTAAGAATATGCATGCATCATACATACTTGGGGAGTAAAACTGGGGGAATCAATGGTGGAGAAGGATCTGGGGGTTTTGGTAGATCATAAGCTTAATAGCATGCAATGCCAAACTGCGGTTTCCAAAGTAAGCAAAGTCCTTTCTTATATTAAGAGAGGTATGGACCCCAGAGAGAGAGATATCATTTTGCCCCTGTACAAATAATTAAGACCTCATCTGCAATAAGTAGTTCAGTTTTGGGCACCAGTACTCAAAAAGGATATTGGGGAACTGGAGAAAGTGCGGAAAAGGGCAACCAAACTGATAAGAGGCATGGAGGAGCTCATCTATGAGGAAGGATTAGAGGAACTGAATTTATTCTCTCTTGAGAAGAGGAGATTAAGGGGGGTATGATCAACATGTATAAATACATAAGTGGTCCATATAGTGAACTTGGTGGTGAGTTATTCACTTGAAGGTCAGCACAAAGGACAAGGGGACACTCTTTTCGTCTAGAGGAAAAGGGATTTCTTTATCGTACATCATGGGACACAGAGCCACAGTAATTACTGCATGGGTTATAGACCACCTTTAGGTGATGGACACTGGCACACCCTAAACAGGAAGTTCAACTCCCTATATAAGCCCTCCCCTTACAGGGGGTACCTCAGTTTTTTGCCAGTGTCTAAGGTGTTGCTCACAAGTAAAGATGTGCTGTGCTGAGCTCTGCTGGAGAAAACTTTGCTGGTGCAAGCCATGCAACTGGATCCATTCAAAGTGTCTTTTCAGGCCGAATTGAATGGTACCCGGGCCTTGTTGCGGAAGAAACAAGGTTTTGCCTGTAACACTTCTCTTTTTAGAAAGCTGGACCCAAGGATCCAGTGCTTGTTTTTTATAGCAATATTACCTGGCGGGGTGCTGTACGGGTCCAGGGGTGTGGATCCCTTATGAAAAGGGGCCCCGGTCCCTGAAGGTTTTGTAAACAGAGCCCACGTGAGTGGTGAAGATTGGGTCTGTCTGGTTTACCACAGAACCCTGCAGCTGGATATGGTAAGTGGAGATTCCTAAGGAATTTTCTAATTCTTATGGGTTTTCCCCTTTAAGTAAAATGTCATGCCTAAAGTCGCCACCGCGGGTTGTCTAGTGCACGTACCTGATTCCATGCTTGTCAGATCTCGCTCTGTGTCATTACAAGCTGCACGCTTCCTCCAGCCCAAGCCTCAGGTAAGAAGTTGAAAGGGGGCTTTTCTTTTGGAATCCCCCACCTGGACTAGTATTTCTTTCTCCAGGAGGACGAGGGAGCATGGGTCAGTCGGCGGTATGGCCCACCGCCACTGCCATAGTATGGCGGTTTTCTTCCAGTAGCTCTCCTCCATGCCAGCCCCCCTGCATGTTGATCCTGTCGGATCGGAGCCCTGCTTGTGCGGGAAAGCAGTCTTTTTTTGAAAAAAGTGAAGGGGGCGTGGTGGAAAGTCAGAGGGGGCGTGGCTTAGAGTGGCATTGGCGTGCTTCAACGTCCACAACGTGGGGCTGTGCAGACTATAAGTGCACTTTTTTGCAGGTGCATTGAACTGATGGAGGGACACAGAGCAGGCGGGGGCATGTAAGTGTTGGTGACACAGGCATCCCCAGGACAGTTTTACTTAAGCATCAGGCTGAGCCTTGATAGCAGCGGCGGTTGCTGGACTATTTGCTTAGCGGTGGGTGCATTTTCTGGTAATACCCCTGCATTTGTGCTTAGCACTATGGTCAGAGGGGGAGGTACAAGTACCCCAAAAAACAAGGGCTCAAAGGGTTCGCCCTCAGGCTCTAAGGCCTCCCTCTGCAACGCCATCCCCCCTGAAGGGCCTAGGAAGGCTGGTCAGAGTGAGCCATCGGGTCGTCAGAGGTTGCAATTGCTTCCGACATCTCAGCTCCTGTCTATTTTACTGAGGAGGTTTTTCCTCAGCCATGATTGGATTAAAGGAAAGGTTAGGGGTTTTATTCGAATCTACACCGTGTGGAAGAAAACGCATTAGGTCCCCTTCTACCACCAGGACCCTCAAACAGAGGAACAGTGGGAGGGGGAAGATGAATCCCCCTCAGGGGACAGTGATGAGACTGATGACTCCTCTTCCAAGGGATCAAGTTGGGGAAGGACCTTCTTCAGCTTCACAAGCCGAGAAATTGCTAATGTAATCTTACTGAAATGGTCCACTCCACATTTAAAGTTTAGGTCACTAAAAGCCTCCTCCAAGCTTGCGTGCCTTTCCTGTCCATTCATTGCTGGAAAAGCTTATGTATTCTAAGTGGGATCACCAAGATAAGCATTTTTTCCCTCCTAAAAAAATGTTTTAACACTTTATCCTATGGAGGAAAAAAATTACCTAAGAGGTAAAGTATACCAGCAATTGACACTGCTATATCCTCTGTAAATATAGGTTTGACTTGTCTGGTTGACAATGCACAAATGTTTAGGAATACAACTGATAAAAAAAATGTAATTCCTGTTAAACATGTTTTCTTTGACAGGTTCAGTAGCTGAACTTGCAGTGGCGGCAATTGAGATATGCCAATCCTTTTTGCAGTGAAAAGCTGTTTGGGGATGATTTGGACAAATATATCCAAAGGATATTAAGTGGGAAAAGTACCTTTTATGCCAGTTAAGAAAAGGAGTAAATGTCCCTCATTTAAATGGGCTCTTTCTCCAGTGCCAGGGGCATCAGCCTCCAGGCAGTCACGACAGCCTCCACTGTCAGGTTCAAGAGGTAAACCTCAGGGTCAACCCCAGGGACAAAAGAAGTCCTGGGGAGGAAATCTACAAGACAGAATGCTAAAGCATCTTTATGAAGGGGCGCCCCTGCTCGTTCGAGTGGGGGCAAGACTTCTGCAGTTCTCAAGGGTCTGGCAGGAAGAATTTCGAGACAGATGGGTGGTCTCCACAATAGCTCTATGTTACAGACTAGAGTTCTGAGCCTGTCTCCTCCTTTTCCTCAGGTCAAATGTCCAAGGATCCAGAGAAAAAGTCTCTTTTCAAGCATTAGACCAAATTTTCGTCTCAAAAAGGGGATAATGGCGGTACCCGCGAAGGAGCAGGGGTTCGGGTTTTTCAAGCCTATTCACGGTGTCAAAACCAAATGGGGATGTCAGACCCATTCTAGATCTCAAGGATCTAAACTGGTTCCTGAATATCCGCTCTTTTTGCATGGGGTCAATCCAATCTGTTGTCTCCATCCTACAAGGAGGAGAACTTCTGGCTTCAATCAGGGATGCATACCTGCATGTGCCTATTTTCCCCACTCACCAGAAATATCTGCGTTTCAAAGTAAAAAGGCTCCATTTTCAGTTTGTAGCCTTGCCTTTCAGTCTAGCTACTGCACCTCGGGTATTTACAAAAGATCTGGCCTTTCTTCTGGCCAGATTAAGGACTCAAGGTATAACAATTGTAGCATACCTAGTTGACCTGCTCTTGATAGATAGGTAGGTAGTCCACTTAGACCAAAGCATGGTCACCACAATTGTTGTGAAAAATTTTATGAAGATGTATTTTAATGTAGTGTCATAAGATTCTCCCAGTGTACGTTCTCTCGCAGGCTGCTCTAAAGAGCTTGCTGGGGCAGACTGATGCTGGTTGAGATCCGTTTGGTAGTGAAAAGCTCTTTGGGGATGTAGAGAAATGTTTGCAGAGTGGGGACATGTCCGCCAGCTAAGGGCCCCTGTGCGATGCACAGACCGATCATCTGGTGGGGGTGTGTTCGCTCTGCGAAGACATTATCAGTTTAACGAGTGTGCGCTCATGTTGCCCCTATGTGCCTGATCAACGTATTTGTGGCCCAATGAGTGTACGCCTGCCAATAATCTATCGTCCACAAAGACCGTAGAATAATCCAGGTATACATTGTTCTCTGGAACAATGTATAATAGGGATTCCTATCAATGGAAATACGGGAGTCTTTTGGGTTGTCATGGTCGGAGACAGAGTCAATGTTTGAAAGCCATGTGGCTTCTAAAAACATGCATGCACCCTGCCTCTGCTCAGACACGCCCACAAGACTCCTGTAGTCATTGTTCATTGGTTGTTGTATTTTCCTGTGTTGAGATGAGAACGTAATAATGTGGTGATGTCTGTTTACTGGGGAATGGGGAACCAGAGGGGAGACATACGATCAAAAGGTACGTTTATATCATTAAGACGGAAATGGGTGCTTATTAGCAGAGGCTTTGCTAGGGGGGTGCGGTCCGCACCCGGGTGACACTCCCTAGAGTGGTGACACCCTCCCGAGAGTGAGGAAAGCCCTGGCTGACTTTAAGTCTTTTTTTTTTTTCAGCTGGAAACCCACCTCCAGCGCTGCGGGTGTTCTCCTCCTCCTCTCTGTCTCTCACTACGGCACTGTTGCCTGAGCCTGTCACGATCCATTCTCCACCCAGGCAGCTGCACACTGTCCTCTCCTCTCCAGCTGCCGCCTGGGTGTTCCATGTACCTGTCCTGAGCCGCCCGAGCTGGTGCGGTAACAGGCGGGTGAAGGGGTGTCGGCTTGCGATGGTGGGGGGTGTCCTCCACTGTGTTGCGACAGGTGGGGGGCTGTACTGATAAAGGGGGGTAGTTTGTCCTGGGGGGCTGTACTGGTAAAGGGGGGTAGTTTGTCCTGGGGGGCTGTACTGATGGAGGGGGTAGCTTGTGCTGGGGGAGCTCTACTGATGGAGGGGGGTGGTCTGTCCTGAGGGGCTGTACTGATGGAGGGGGGTGGTCTGTCCTGGGGGAGCTGTACTGATGGAGGGGGTAGCTTGTGCTGGGGGGACTTTACTGATGGAGGGGGGTTGTCTGTCCTGGGGGGCTGTACTGATGGAGGGGGTAAGCTTGTGCTGGGGGGCTCTATTGATGGAGGGGGATGGTATGTCCTGGGGGGGCTGTACTGATGGAGGGGGGTGGTATGTCCGGGGGGCTGTTCTGATGGAGGGGGTGCTTTTTCCTGGGGGGGATCTGTACTAATGGAGGGATTGCTTTGACCTGAGGGGAGGGGTCTGTACTTAGTGGGGGATCTATACTGAGGAAGGGGGGTCTATACTGAGGGGGGACTATACTTTGTGGAGGGAAGGTCTGTACTGAGGGGAGGACTATACTTGGAAGGAGGTCAGTACTGAAGGAGGGGGGGTCTGTACATAGGGGCGACTATAGTTGGTGGAGGGGAGTGACATCATGTTTTACCGCACCGGGTGACACCAACCCTAGTGACGCCACTGCTTATTAGCACAGGAGATATGGCTGTGTGCATAGCTTACAGCCACATTTCCCTAACACAATCAACTACCTGGAATACCTAGGTTAGGTCGTCAACCTAGAGAGATCTTCTTTAAAAAACATTAAGAAGACTTATGCCCTGTACACACGATCGGACATTCCGACAACAAAATCCATCCTATTTTTTTCAGACGGATGTTGGCTCAAACTTATCTTGCATACACACGGTCACACAAAGTTGGTCGGAAATTCCGAACGGCAAGAATACGGTGATGTACAACACATACAATGAGTCGAGAAAAATGAAGTTCAATAGCCAGTGCTGCTCTTCTGCTTGATTCTGAACATGCGTGGCACTTTGTGTGTCGGAACTGTCTACACACGATCGGAATTTACGCAAACGGATTTTGCTGTTGGAAAATTTTAGATCCAGCTCTCAAACTTTGTTTAACAAAAAAGACTAAAGATCAGAAGAGATTCTTCAAAGAGGAACACTCAGGTCTTAAAAAGATAGAAAACGGTATGCTTTATTAAATGCTATAAATTCCTAACAAGTGATACATGTAAAAAAAAATTTCCTCCACCAGTATTAAAAATAAAAATCTTAGCCAGAATAGACACACCATCAAAACGCTCCTCATTCACCCCAGTTTACTCAAAATGATGGCAAAAAGGCCTCTATTCTGTTCCCGAGCTGTATATTTATGGTAAGAAAAATGGAGGGGAATAACTGCGCTACGGTAAAATACATAAACAATAACAATTATGTTACATCTATGTAACACAAACACAGTGAAATTAAATGAGAAAAAAGGGGGGTTGAATTGCGCTAAAACAGATTGGTGATCATACACATCATGACCAAATCAAATATTTAGAACTAAGTGAAGAGTTCCCCTTTAGTGTATACATAATATACAAAACACATGTCAAATGAATAATCAATCCAAAAATAAAACGTTCAAAGTGATGATAATAAAAAGTCCATGTATAAAAAATAAATCACCCAAGTGATATAAAGTATCTTAAAGTTCAAAAAAACATAAATTCTTGCTGTGAGAAGAAAAAAGTGTGCTTGCTCCACCACCGTGAAATCAGACTGGCCGCTTACCAGAAACTCATGATCCCCCATAAGGCTCGATTCACATCTATGCATGTTTTTGAGCGTTTTTGGAGTTTTTTTTGTGATGCTTGCCACGTTTTTGAGCAGAGTTTTTGGAGCGTTTTTACAGCGTTTTTGCCGCGTTTTGGGTTTTTTTTTTTTTTTTTTTTTTTTTTTTTTACAGCTTTTTTTAGACTGTATACAGTTTAAAAAAAAAACGCCAAAAACGCATCAAAAACGCTATAAAAACGCTCCAACTCTGCACTTGCGATTTTGATGCTTGTCCATTGAATTCTATTACATGCAAAACGCTGCATTTTGCATGAAAAAAAGTCCCTGACCCTTTCCAAAAATGCAGAGGTACAAAAAGGCATTGATGTGAACATGTTCCATAGGAACCCATGTTAAAAAATTCCCATGCATTTCTGCAAAATGCATCAAAAAACGCGCTAGTGTGAATGGAGCCTTACAGAGGATCAGAGAAAGCTGTTTGTTAATACTGCTTCAAACCACGACCAATGGATCAGAGACCTTATACTAGGGATGAGCTTCGTGTTCGAGTCGAACCCATGTTCGACTCGAACATTGGCTGTTCGGTCGTTCGCCGAATTCCGAACGTTATGGGCCGTTCGCGCCAAATTCGTGCGGCGCATCACGGCCCATAATTCACTGCGGCATCGCAGTGCATTGCTGGCTGATGATTGGCCAAGCATGCACTATGACCCGCATGCTTGGCCAATCACAGCGCCGTCGGTAGAGAGAGCTGTAATTGGCCAAAGCCAGGGTGGCTTTGGCCAAATATGGCTCAGGGGGTTTAGAACACGCCCCACACTATATAAGGCCACCTGCACGGCGGCCCTGTGTAGTGTGTGTTCCGGCATTGAAAGAGAGATAGACAGAGAGACAGTGTCATTTCATTTGAGTTAGATAGATTAGGCAGGACAATCAGTGAGTTAGCTGCACTTACAGTGTATTGTGTGTGTGTGTGTGTATATATATGCATCCCAGGTGTTGCGCATATATATATAGATATATATATATATATATATATATATATATATATATATATATATATATATATATATACACTGTATTCAGTTTAGCTAGATTCATTCCTGTTATCTTCTTACTGACAGGCAGGCTTGTCTTTTTACAGTATTTACAGCTACCTGAAGAAAATTGGTGTTCTTTTGATCCTATTAGTACCACAGTCAGGCAGCTGGACTATTTACAGTTAGTTCAGTGCGTCCTGCTCAGTGTTCAGCTAAACCTACAAGTTAGTGTAGTGAGACCTCTGCACAGTGTTCATCTAAAGCTACAAGTTAGTGCTGTGCGTCCTGCTCAGTGTTCAGCTAAAACTACAAGTTAGTGTAGTGAGACCTCTGCACAGTGTTCATCTAAAGCTACAAGTTAGTGCAGTGCGTCCTGCTCACAGTGTTCAGCTAAAACTACAAGTTAGTGTGGTGCGTCCTCCAGTGTTCAGCTAAAACTACAAGTTAGTGTAGTGCGTCCTCCTCACAGTGTTCAGCTAAACCTACAAGTTATTTCTTTGCGAGCTCTGCACAGTGTTCAGCTAAAGCTACCTGTAGAAGGTTGGTGGGGTTCTCATACTACAGGCAGGCAGTTGATTTTGCTAGCTGCTGTATCAGTGTGTGTGTGTGTAGATATAGATATAGATATAGATATAGATATAGATATATCCCAGCTTAGTGGAGCTACAGGCCATTAGTATGTCTGGAAGGCCAAGAAGGAGAGGCAGACAGTCACAAGCCAATAACAGAGGGCAAGCAGGCTCTGTGTCTAGAGGCAACAGTGCTGGTCGTGGAGACGATACATCCTCATCAGCACGTGGCCGTGGGACACGCTTGGCCTTTTTTTCGGCAGCTGGCCGTGTTGAGCCGCAACATGCGGAAGACTTGGTCGAGTGGATGACCAAGCCGTCCTCATCCTCCTCATCCTCTCTCACCCATGCTTAGGGTACTTTGTCTGGCAAAGCAGCGGCCTCTTCCCTCGGCTCAATGTCGTCAGTGACTCCTTCCCTAGCCCCACCATGTCCTCCTGAGGAGTCGCTCGAACTGTTTGACCACAGTGTTTGGTACATGCTCCAGGAGGATGCCCAGTGTTTGGAAGGCTCTGATGATGATACTGAGCTTGATGAAGGCAGTAACATGAGCACGGACAGAGGGGGTGCCCAAGAAGCACAGCAATCTGGCAGTCATGTTCCCCCTGCTGCAGCATACTGCCAGGTTTGCTCCAGTGATGAGGAGGGAGGGGATGATGAGGTCACTGACTCAACATGGGTGCCTGATAGGAGAGAGGAGGAGGAGGAGAAGGAGGAGGCGGCACATCACCAATGAGGCAGGATGCCCTCCAGGGGCCAGCCTAAGGGCAGCACATTGACTGCATCACACCCCAAAGCTCCACATGTGCAGGGCACTGCAGTCTCTGCGCGTTATTCAAAAAGTTCTTTGGTGTGGGCCTTTTTTGAGACGAGTGCATCAGATCGCACCGCTGCTATTTGCAACATATGTCTCAAGCGTATCTCACGTGGCCAAAACATCTCCTGCTTGGGTACCACATGCTTGACCAGACATATGTTGACCTGCCATGCAGTTCGTTGGCAAGCGTATCTAAAAGACCCACACCAAAGAACAAAGAGGACCTCTCCTTGCTGCTCATCAGCTGAGATCTCCAACCCCACTATACCTTCAGTCCTCTCTGAGACCTGCACTGAGAGGAATGAAGGTGTAGAATTAGGTGTGTCACAGCCAAGTACTTGTGGGCAATCTGCTTTTGGTATATCGACATCAGATTGTACCAGGCAAATTTCCCTGCCCCAGCTGCTGCACCGCGAAAAGAAGTTTGCTCCCAGCCATCCACATGCCCAGCGGTTGAATGCTAGCTTGGCAAAATTGCTAGCACTTCAACTGCTGCCTTTTCAGTTGGTAGACTCTGCCCCCTTCCGTGAGTTTGTGGAATGTGCGGTTCCTCAGTGGCAGGTACCCAAACGCCACTTTTTCTCACGGAAGGTGATTCCGGGTCTCTACCGGCATGTGGAAGGCAATGTCCATACCTCGCTGGACAGGGCAGTCAGCGGTAAGGTGCATATTACCGCTGACTCATGGTCCAGCAGGCATGGACAGGGACGTTACCTAAGTTTCACGGCGCATTGGGTGACTCTGCTGGCAGCTGGGAAGGATGCAGGACAAGGTGCAGTAGTGTTGGAGGTTGTTCCGCCACCATGCCTCCAAAATGCCACTACTAATGATTGTGACACACTTCTCTCCTCCACCCCCTCTTCTTCTTCCTCCATGGCCTCTTCCTGTGCTTTTTCCTCTGAACCAGCGGTGCTCCGTAGCCGTTCAAGGGGCTACGCAAGTACGCAGGCCAAAAGATGCCATGCGGTGCTTGAGCTGGTGTGCTTGGGGGACAGGAGCCACACTGGGGCAGAGGTTCTGTCAGCTCTGCAGGGGCAGGTTCAGAGGTGGTTGACGCCACGCCAACTTAAGGCAGGAATGGTGGTTTGCGACAATGGCACCAACCTCCTCTCTGCCCTCCGACAGGGACAAATGACCCATGTGCCCTGTTTGGCTCTCGTCCTTAACTTGGTGTTGCAGCGGTTCTTGGGCAGGTACCCGGGCTTACAGGATGTCCTGAGGCAGGCCAGGAAAGTCTGTGTGCATTTCCGCCGGTCATATAATGGGAGGTTACAAACTCCTGTTTCTGGACAACGTGTTGCTGAGGCTTCGGTCAGTCAAAGAAGGAGTGGTGGAGAAGGTGGCCGTCTGACCAATGCATTCAGACAATTTTTTGGTCCGCAGCCCCAAGGTATGATCGGTTCCAGCAACCATTGCCAGCGTCTGTTTTACATGGTGCAGGAATACCTAGGGGCAAGATCTGACTTGGACACCTTTCCCACCGAAAATCCTCTGGGTTACTGGGTCTTGAGGATGGATCACTGGCCAGAGCTTGCACAGTATGCAATTGAGCTACTGGCCTGTCCTGCATCCAGCGTTCTTTTCGGAACGCACATTCAGTGCTGCTGGAGGCTTTGTAACCGATCACAGGGTGAGTCTGTCCACCGACTCGGTCGATCGACTGACCTTCATAAAAATGAATCAGTCTTGGATCACCACCAGCTACCAAGCACCTGATGCTGATGTAACCGAATATTTTTTTTTGAAATCTCAGATCCCTTCAAAGACTGCCTATGCTGATGCTGAGTGACTATCCCTGAGTAATTAATTATCCTCTTCCTCCTCAATGATCACGCTGATAGCTTGTAAGAACATTTTTGGTTCTGGGCGCCACCAGTGCCTAAGGCCCAATTTTTCAGCCCCTGTTTAACAGGGGCGTGTAATTACAATTTTTGATGCAATACTTTGCAGCAGGGCTCGTTTTTGCGTTCCAACTAGAGTATCTGTGAGGGGCTGCAGTGTTGTGGCACCAGCACCACCACCACCACCAAAGGCCCAATTTTTCTGCCCTTGTTCAACAGGGGCATGTAATTACAATTCTTGATCTAATATTTCACAGCAGGGCCCTTTGAGGGCTTACAGTGTTGTGGCCACAACAACCCCTAAGGCCCAAATTTCTGCTGAGTATATAGGGCAGGCCCCTACTTTCAAATATCTAACTTACAAACGACTTTACTTGCAAACGAAAGGAGATAACAGGAAGTGAGATGAAATCTACCCCTAGGAAGGGAAATTCTCTCCTGTGAGAGTTAATATGGGAAAAACATTTCTCCTTTCCACTGATGCTTTCTAATCCTTGTTTCACAAAAAACCCAAATTTTCAAAAAACATTTGTCATTGGGACAAAAAGTGAGGTGAAATCTTCTGAAGAGGATGACAGACAGCAAAACAAATGTCACAGGGGTGATAACCCTTCCCTATGTTTTCCAAAAAGCTTAAAGATTTTTTTGCTGGAGCTAAACACGTTAAAAATGTACCCGTTCAAAATTACAAAGAGATTCTACTTAACAACAAACCTACAGTCCCTGTCTTGTTTGCACCGCCTGTATACTGCTGTTCAGAGTATATAGGGCCTGGTGGCCCCACACCTTTCCTTATTTTAATTTGGGTGCGGGGTTCCCCTTAATATCCATACAAGACCCAAAGGGCCTGGTAATGGACTGGGGGGTACCCATGCCGTTTGTCTCACTGATTTTCATCCATATTGCCAGGACCTGACATTACATTAAACCCGCAAGTAGTTTTAAATGAGATTTTTTTCCTTTTAAAAATGACATTTTGTGCAGGGACTGTTCTAAACACGGGAAACACACGCCACTTTACAGGCATACTATAGACACCCCCCAGGTACGATATTTAAAGGAATATTTCACTTTTTTTTTTTTTTTTTTACTTTAAGCATCATTAAAATCACTGCTCCCGAAAAAACGTCCGTTTTTAAAAGTTTTTTTTGCATTGATACATGTCCCCTGGGGCAGGACCCGGCTTCCCAAACCCTTTTTAGGACAATACCATGCGAATTAGCCTTTAAAATGAGCACTTTTGATTTTGAACGTTCGAGTCCCATAGACCTCAATGGGGTTCTAACGTTCGTGCAAATTTTCGGTCAGTTCGCAGGTTCTGGTGCGAACCGAACCGGGGGGTGTTCAGCTCATCCCTACCTTATACCGAGATGGGACATCAAAGACTGCAGGGTCAGGCTAAAGATGTTCACACGGACAGGTACTCAGACATCAGCCCGCAGCATTGCAGATATGGTCATAGAAGGAAAAAAAGGCTCCATATAGTGTTGAATCATTGACTTTATTCGATAAGTAATAGGTTAAACTCACATGTTAGTAGACAATAGGAGGCATGTAGTGTAGTCTGGAGCGCCGGCCAGAAGCTCACAGACAGCCCGTCCTACTGGAAACAACAGCAGCAATGGGAGGTGACGAGAACACGTCGCTCTGCCCTATGTGGCATTTTGTGATAGAGTCGCATCATCCAGGGGCACGGGCGGCGCGTCTCGTCACCTCTTCTTATAGTACGAAGAGCCTGACCAAGCCTCGCTTTGAATTCCACTCCATCGGCGGACTTGCACAAAAAATTGAAAATTCCCAAGCGCTGATTGGTGCCTCACTAAACCAAGCCTCACTGTGAATGCCGAATCATCAGCGAGCCTACCCAGGTCGGATAATCCCAAACACTGAGTGGTGTCAGGTGCGCAAGTGTGTGCACAATCACTGGAGAAAGTTAATCATGAATTGCAATAAACCGCTGGCTGGAAGGGGGTATGAGGTTAGGTATCTGGGAACCATATAACTCATATGGAGATAGGTACCCCAAAAAAAGCAATAAAATGTCAACAAAATACTAAAATTATCAAGTCAACCGGTGTGATCCGTGTGACAGACCAGACATAAATTGACTTGAGCATAAGGGGACATTCTAAAGATAAAATAAACAAAGGCCACCCGGTGGCCATATTAAAAATTGCAAAAAGATATATAAATGAAAATAGAACTAAAATGAACTATAGATAATAGAGCTGTGTATCCTTACGAACACACAGAAGTCATACCTAATATTGTATAAATAAAATAAAGGCAAAAAAGCCTCAAAGTAATCCTAAACAAATAGGTCCCATCTAGCAGCACGGTCCGTGTCACAGACAGGAAGCGGCTTATAAAAGACATAAGGAGACATGTCAATAAAAAGCACGGCCACCTAGTGGCCATATTCAAATTGGCACAGCACTGTAGAGCCATGTCAGAAAACTAATCCCAATGGATATATTAAATCAAATGGAACCAATAAACCTAATCATGACTGTAATAGGACCATAGTCCCACAAATTCATCTTGAGGAAAATATTGATAGAAAAAACATTCCAAGAATAGATCCCAAAAGACAAACAATATTTATCAATAGTATTGATATTTTTAAATAAATCCTTATTTTTAGTTTTTTATTTAGGAAAAATCGGATGGGCCATAGAAAGATAATAAAGGACAGTGTGTTTACCCCGCCACCTCATTAATGGGGCTATGTAGGTGGTCTAGATGGATGGGAAGTCAAAGCATAAGCCTTCAAAAAATTCACCAAGGGCACAGTTTGAATATCGAAATACAGTACCATCTCTCAAACGCAGCTCATCCAAGTACCTAGAAATTTGGGCTGCATACTTCATGTATATTGGTTAATGGCAAAAAGTTGTATCCCTCCTTAGGAATTATTAATAAAGGCATTTACATCCACATCGACATTCATGCTGTGTGGTACATAGCTTTGGAGCCTGTGGATCCAGGACATCTCACTCTTGGAGATCTGCCTGACCAACAGGCTACCTCGCCAATGTGGTTTGTACTCATCAATACCCACAAACAGGGTATTGGAGGGGTCCCTGTTATGTACCTGGTCATAGTGTCTGGACACAGGGTGCTTGTCATAACCTCTCTTAATATTCCCTATATGTTCGTTTAGACGAACCCGCAATGCCCTTTTGGTCCTCCCCTCATACTGAAGCCTACAGGCGCACTGTAAGAGATGGACCCCCCCAAGAGATGCATGTAATAAAGGGTTTGATATCATATGATCTTAAAGTGCTAGTAGATGTAAACTGGGTAATTCGCTTTGCTCTATTGGCGTTTAGAGAGCAAACTTGACATCTTCCACATTTTATAATAGCCAGTGAGGTTTTGGAGAAAGTTGTGATTCTCACATGGAGGATCTTGGACAGAGGGAGCTACCTTACTCCCAAGGGAGGCCACCCCCCTAAAGACCACTCTAGGTCTAACTGGTAAGATTGAGCTCAAAACTCTGTCACTACCCAGCAGATGCCAATGTTTCTGTATCAATTGTTTAATATCGCGATGCTGTACCGAATAGGTGGTAATAAACGGCGCAACATCTGATACAGTAGCATTATGTCTGGGTACATCAGACAAAAGTGAGAGTCTGTCTATCCAGAAAGTGGATCACGACTGGCCTCAAAATTGAACCTAATACCCCTGTTATTATCGTTTAGAGATGTGCCGTTTTCACAGCCAGAGACAGAGATGCACGGTCATATCCCTTCTCGATGAACCTATCCATAAGAATGGATGCTTGTTCATCAAAGGTAGTAATGTCTGAGCAATTACGTCTCAGACGTAAAAATTGGCCCTGGGGGATAGCTCTGAGCCAAGGCTCGTGGTGACAACTATCCACCGGGATGTAAGAGTTCCTGTCGGTCACCTTGAAGTGAAATGATGTCACAAAATGGTCCTCCACTATCTGGATCTTCAGATCCAGAAAGTGGATAGTGTCACGACTGGCCTCAAAATTGAACCTAATACCCCTGTTATTATCGTTTAGAGATGTCATGAAGTTCTGTAGCTTCGATTCACAACCATCCCACAGAAGGAGGATGTCGTCAATGTATCTGGCCCACAGGAGCACCTCCGATCTCCTGGGTGCATCAACGACGTCCTCCTCCCACTTGGCCATGAAGAGGTTGGCCAAGCTCGGAGCATATTTTGCCCCCATGGCCACACCACGATCTGGCAAGGGGGCAAAATATGCTCCGAGCTTGGCCAACCTTTTCATGGCCAAGTGGGAGGAGGACGTCGTTGATGCACCCAGGAGATCAGAGGTGCTTCTGTGGGCCAGATACATTGACGACGTCCTCCTCCTGTGGGATGGTTGTGAATCGGAGCTACAGAACTTCATGACATCTCTAAACGATAATAACAGGGGTATTAGGTTTAATTTTGAGGCCAGTCGTGATCCACTTTCTGGATAGACAGACTCTCACTTTTGTTTGATGTACCCCGACATAATGCTACTGTATCAGATGCTGTGCCATTTATTACCACCTATTCGGTACAGCATCGCGATATTAAACAATTGATACAGAAACATTGGCATCTGCTGGGTAGTGACAGAGTTTTGAGCTCAATCTTACCAGTTAGACCTAGAGTGGTCTTTAGGGGGGTGGCCTCCCTTGGGAGTAAAGTAGCTCCCTCTGTCCAAGATCCTCCATGTGAGAATCACAACTTTCTCCAAAACCTCACTGGCTATTATAAATGTGGAAGATGCCAAATTTGCTCTCTAAACACCAATAGAGCTAAGCGAATTACCCAGTTTACATCTACTAGCAATTTAAGATCATATGATATCAAACCCTTTATTACATGCACCTCGTAGGGGTGGTCCATCTCTTACAGTGCCCCTGTGGGCTTCAGTATGTGGGGAGGACCAAAAGGGCATTGCGAGTTTGTCTAAACAAACATATAGGGAATATTAAGAGAGGTAATGACAAGCACCCTGTGTCCAGACACTACGACCAGGTACATAACAGGGACCCCTCCAATACACTGTTTGTGGGTATTGATAAGTACAAACCACATTGGCGAGGTAGCCTGTTGGTCAGGGAGATCTCTAAGAGTGAGATGTCCTGGATCCACAGGCTCAAAAGCTATGTACCACACAGCATGAATGTCGACGTGGATGTAAATGCCTTTTATTAATAATTCCTAAGGAGGGATACAACTTTTTGCCATTAACCAATATACATGAAGTATGCAGCCCAATTTCTAGGTACTTGTATGAGCTGCGTTTGAGAGCTGGTACTGTATTTCGATATTCAAACTGTGCCCTTGGTGAATTTTTTGAAGGCTTATGCTTTGACTTCCCATCTATCTAGACCACCTACATAGCCCCATTAATGAGGTGGCGGGGTAAACACACCGTCCTTTATTATCTTTCTATGGCCCATCCAATTTTTCCTAAATAAAAAACTAAAAATAAGGATTCATTTAAAAATATCAATACTATTAATATTGTTTATTTGTCTTTTGGGATCTATTCTTGGAATGTTTTTTCTATCAATATTTTCCTCAAGACGAATTAGTGGGACTATGGTCCTATTACAGTCATGATTAGGTTTATTGGTTCAATTTGATTTAATATATCCATTGGGATTAGTTTTCTGACATGGCTCTACAGTGCTGTGCCAATTTGAATATGACCACTAGGTGGCCACCGTGCTTTTTATTGACATGTCTCCTTATGTCTTTTATAAGCCGGTTCCTGTCTGTGACACGGACCGTGCTGCTAGATGGGATCTATTTGTTTAGGATTACTTTGAGGCTTTTTTGCCTTTATTTTTTTTATACAATATAGGTATGACTTCTGTGTGTTCGTAAGGATACACAGCTCTATTACTTATAGGGGAGGTGACGAGACGTGCTGCCCGTGCCCCTGGATGATGTGACTCTATCACGAAACGCTGCGTAGGGCAGAGCGACGTGTTCACGTCACCTCCCATTGCTGCTGTTGTTTCCAGTAGGGCGGGCTGTCTGTGAGCTTCCGGCCGGCGCTCCAGACTACACTACATGCCTACTATTGTCTACTAACATGTGAGTTTAACCTTTTTACTTATCCAATAAAGTCAATGATTTTACACTATATGGAGCCTTTTTTTCCTTCTATGACCATATCTGCAATGCTGTGGGCTGATGTCTGAGTACCTGTCAGTGAGAACATCTTTAGCCTGACCCTGCAGTCGTTGATGTCCCATCTCGGTATAAGGTCTCTGATCCATTGGTCGTGGTTCGAAGCAGTATTAACAAACAGCTTTCTCTGATCCTCTGTAATGGGGGATCATGAGTTTCTGGTAAGTGGCCAGTCTGATTTCACGGTGGTGGAGCAAGCACGCTTTTTTCTTCTCACAGCAAGAATTTGTTTTTTTGAACTTTTTTAAGATACTTTATATCACTTGGGTGATTTATTTTTTATACATGGACTTTTTATTATCACTTTGAACATTTTTATTTTTGGATTGATTATTCATTTGACATGTGTTTTGTATATTATGTATACACTAAAGGGGAACTCTTCACTTAGTTCTAAATATTTGGTTTGGTGATGATGTGTATGATCACCAATCTGTTTTAGTGCGATTCAACCCCCCTTTTTTCTCATGTATATTTATGGACTTCGTCTAAATTAGTAAAAGGTGGAATATGTGCGGGGCAGTCTCTATATATAAAAAATAGATGGAATGAAAATGTAGCAGATTTCCCACATTGCGGCCATTTTGGTGATCAAGGAAAACAAAAAAATTCTTGCATATTCCTATATAACGTGATTAGGAGACGGTATACCGTATGCCCACGTGAGGGAAAAATGTTCTTGAGAGTCTACAATTGCATTGTGACATGTATGTGGCCAGATGGATGATCACATCGGTTCTATGGGAGAGATTCTCAAATAAAATGGAGGATCCGCTTGTCTCACCTGATTGTGGTCATCTGCTCCATAGATGGGCAGTACCTCCAAAGGTGGGATCCCTGGGTGATCCGGAGATAAATGTCCTCCCGATGTGATAGTATAGCTGGTGTTTCTCTGTATCCTCAGATCTGGTCATTGTTGAAACAGCCTGTAATGTTTCGCTGAGCTATGGCTCCACACTGCTCAATGAACGCTACCAAAGGGACAGGCTGAGCCTTGCAGCCGTGCAGCACTAGGAGCGGAGCATCAGTGGACAGGCTCTAAGCGAAAGTCAAAACAGTCTTGACCATGAAGGATATCCTGGGTAGTGGAAACTCCACAGAAGATATGTCTGGCTCAAAATTAGTCTATGTAGGCTTGCACAGAGTCCGAGTAATGTGATCACCGAGAAACCTCCATGAAACCGTAATGAGGGAATAGCTGGAAGGTGGGAGATGGTCAGGAAATCATTTCCAGATGGTTGCTGTGTATGTGGGAGCGTTGCAGCCCCAAAACACATCCCTTGATCCCCCGTGATGGCAGGTAGCACATGTTGACATTCGGCAATTTATGTGCATCTTCAAAATTTGGCTTTTCCAGGGGTGACTTCACCCCATCTGAATGCAATATCAAACACAGTTTGTAAATACTCATGTATGATATTGCCTTCGATTTCTTTAAAAGTTGAACTTTGTAAGTTCCAGATTTGTGTCTTTCTTGTTGGTTTTAAACATTCTTGTTTTACCTTAAATAGACATTTCTACTTTTAGTAATGTGACCCAAAGAATTGTTTTACAACAAACATGTTGGTTTGTTTTAAAAACCTTTTCTAAATGCACATGTGATTGTGCTGGTATTAAAAAGATTGATAATCAAGAATGGGTGGATTATTGTTTCAAAGCTCCAAAACTTTTGTTGTACTCAAATTGGTGTTTTCTGTGACAATGGAGGTTACTTCCTAAAGGAAAATCCACTTTGCACTACAAGTGCAGTTTCAGTGCAGTTTCAAGTGCACTTGTAGTGCAAAGTGTCTTTGCCTTTAGTAAATAACACCCAACAGTGCTTTGTTACACAATCACGCCATTTTCAGGACTCGCTACATTTCTGTCAGAGTCAGTTAAAAGAAACACAAGCAGTAAATGTCACCAAAGATTTTAGTAGTTAAAATGATTTTTTAATTTTAAAAATGTTTCAGACATTGTCTGGCATATTGATGGCCCCCCTACCCGCAAAGTAATCAAGGTATCTAAAACGGACCTTACAGTCACTCGGGGGTGCAAGCCAGGACAGCCACTTTCGGGCGCCGTCAGGGTTGGTTCATTATGAATTCCGGCCTCAGGCCCAACTGAGGCAGCATAGTTGGCAGAATTTTGTCTTAAAAAGTTGTGTAGAACACAGCACGCCAGGATGATATGATTCAGTTTGTACTCCGCCATGTGTATGGGTGTAAGAAATAGGCGGAACCAGCTGGCCATGATTCCAAATGTGTTCTCCACCACTCTTCTGGCTCTGGCCAGCCGGTAATTAAAAACCCTCTGGTCCGGGGTGAGGGTCCTCCTAGGGAATGGCTGCATAAGATGGTCCCCCAGCGCAAACGTTTCATCAGCAATGAAGACGAATGGGAGTCATTCCACATTGTCTTCTGGAGGTGGCAAGTACAAGCTGCCATTCTGGAGATGCCTGTAGAACTCCGTCTGGGCGATGACTCCACCATCGGACATCTGGCCATTCTTCCCCACGTCCACATACAGGAACTCATAAGTAGCCGACACCACCGCCAACATCACAATACTATTGAACCCCTTATAGTTGTAATAGTATGAGCCCGAGTTGGGTGGTGGGACGATGTGGATGTGTTTCCCATCAATTGCCCCTCCGCAGTTAGGAAAGTCCCACTGCTGGGCAAAGTGGGAGGCCACAGTCTGCCATTCCTGTGGGTTGGAAGGAAACTGTGGAGTCAAACAAGAAAAAAAAATCATTTTGCACCTAAACAGGGAAAGCAGATTAGACCCAAACATTCTTGACCAACATCAGTATAACATTTTATTTTAGGGAGTTTTGAAAGACCAAGGTATAAGGTCCACCTATCAGATTCCCCCTCCCCCTCTCATGGGCCATTTCTAACATTTTAGGGGGGGATCTTTTGGACAGGTAACCCTCTCCACTTCATTGAGAGATGAATGCCTAAATAATGTGTATTACTTTGGCCAGCCCATCCTTACTTACACTATTGACAGCCCACTGGACAGGTAAGAAGTGTCATAATACAAAGATATAAATACACACTGTACACATTTTAGCACATTTGGACATTCTGCTATTACCTATCAAGATAATAATAGTATACAAAAACTTTAAACAGTACCATTTGAAAGTATACAGGCAGGCCCTTGCACTACATGCTTTGGGGAATTCATCCATACATCTGACCACAAAAGAGATGGGTATAGTGTGTATGGGTTTGGCAAAGTCAGCAGATAGATGATTGAGGATAGATAGAAAATTGGTATCAGCTGACTTAGCAGTTGGGGGAGGGAGGGTTCCAAATGATTTGGGGACCCTAAAAAAAAGCCTCTGGCACTCTGCCTGAATTTAAAGCACAAATCACATTTTTAAACATTTTAGGGGGTTTTTAGGGTAAAGCATTACTATGGAGCTGACAAAATACACTGTTAAGTGACTACATGAGGTGAATATAGGGCCAGGAGAGCATACTGGGGAGGTAAGTGAAGGCAAATATGCATGAAGGACAAAAAAAATAATTACATAAAAATCCAGCATGCATGAGAACAAAGGGGACATTCACAGCATATTACAATCATGGTAATTAGGGAATGAGGAAAAATACAATATATTATCAAACATTAAATACAATAAAATGTCATATTAAAGGATAAATCTTACCTTTTTAATATAGTCCTTCTGCAGGACCTGGATGATGGCAGAACAGGTCTCTGGGATAATGATCCCCAGAGCCTGGGGGGAGATGCCTGTCGAGAACTTGAGGTCCTGCAGGCTTCTCCCCGTCGCCAAGTACCGCAGGGTGGTGACTAGCCTCTGCTCCGGAGTGATGGCTTGCCTCATGCAGGTATCCTGCCTGCTAGCGATGAGCCAAACACCCCCCTGTTCGGTTCACCCCAGAACATGCGAACAGGAAAAAAAGTTTGCTCGAACACGCGAACACCATTAAAGTCTATGGGACACGAACATGAATAATCAAAAGTGCTAATTTTAAAGGCTTATATGCAAGTTATTGTCATAAAAAGTGTTTGGGGACCCGGGTCCTGCCCCAGGGGACATGGATCAATGCAAAAAAAGTTTTAAAAACGGCCGTTTTTCCAGGAGCAGCGATTTTAATAATGCTTAAAGTCAAACAATAAAAGTGTAATATCCCTTTAAATTTCGTACCTGGGGGGTGTCTATAGTATGCCTGTAAAGGGGCGCATGTTTCCCGTGTTTAGAACAGTCTGACAGCAAAATGACATTTTGAAGGAAAAATTCCATTCAAAACTACCCGCGGCTATTGCATTGCCGACAATACACATAGAAGTTCATTGATAAAAACGGCATGGGAATTCAACACAGGGAAACTCCGAACCAAAATTTAAAAAAAAAAATGACGTGGGAGTCCCCCTAAATTCCATACCAGACCCTGCAGGTCTGGTATGGGTTTTAAGGGGAACCCCGCGCAAAAAAAAAAAAAAAAAACGGCGTGGGGTCCCCCCAAAAATCCATACCAGACCGTTATCCGAGCACACAACCAGGCAGGCCGCAGGAAAAGAGGGGGGACGAGAGTGCGCCCCCCCTCCTGAACCGTACCAGGCCACATGCCCTCAACATTGGGAGGGTGCTTTTGGGGTAGCCCCCCAAAACACCTTGTCCCCATGTTGATGAGGACAAGAGCCTCATCCCCAAAACCCTGGTCGGTGGTTGTGGGGGTCTGCGGGCGGGGGGCTTGTCGGAATCTGGAAGCCCCCTTTAACAAGGGGACCCCCAGATCCCGGCCCCCCCCCTGTGTGAAATGGTAAGGGGGTACTTACCCCTACCATTTCACTAAAAAACTGTCAAAAATGTTAAAAATGACAAGAGACAGTTTTTGACAATTCCTTTCTCCTCTTTCTCCTCTTTCTCCCTCCTCTTTCTCCCTCCTCTTTCTCCCTCCTCTTTCTCCCTCCTCTTTCTCCCTCCTCTTTCTCCCTCCTCTTTCTCCCTCCTCTTTCTCCCTCCTCTTTCTCCCTCCTCTTTCTCTCTCCTCTTTCTCTCTCCCGGTGACCCCGCCCCCTCTGACGCACGGTGACTTGGCGGAACTTCCCTGTGACATCACGGGGAATGCCACCGGGAAGTTCCGTCATGTCCCGTGCGTCAGAGGGGGCGGGGTCACCGGGTGGCCCCGCCCCCCATTATTTAAGAACCGTCAGACGAGGAGCCACCATCACACAGCGGGAGCCTCCCTCCATGCCAGCATGGATACGGAGCGGCCCGGAGAAGAAAAGGAAGAAGAGAAGAGCAGGAGCCTCCCCCCATGCCATGGGTGCAGAGCGGCCCGAGGAGAAGAAGATAGAAGACGCCGTGGAGGAGATGCTGGACGAGAATGCCGGAGGAAGAACCAGAAGAAGATGAAGGAAGATAGAAGAAAGAAGAAGCATTTAAATAAAGGAATTGTCAAAAACTGTCTCTTGTCATTTTTAACATTTTTGACGGTTTTTTAGTGAAATGGTAGGGGTAAGTACCCCCTTATCATTTCACACAGGGGGGAGGGCTGGGATCTGGGGGTTCCCTTGTTAAAGGGGGCTTCCAGATTCCGATAAGCCCCCCGCCCGCAGACCCCCACAACCACCGGCCAGGGTTGTGGGGATGAGGCCCTTGTCCTCATCAACATGGGGACAAGGTGTTTTGGGGGGCTACCCCAAAGCACCCTCCCAATGTTGAGGGCATGTGGCCTGGTACGGTTCAGGAGGGGGGCCGCACTCTCGCCCCCCCCCCCCTCTTTTCCTGCGGCCTGCCAGCTTGCGTGCTCGGATAAGGGTCTGGTATGGAATTTAGGGGGAACCCCACGTCATTTTTTAAAAAATTTTGGCCGGGGTTCCCCTTAATATCCATACCAGACCTGAAGGGCCTGGTATGGAATTTAGGGGGACTCCCAATTAATTTTTTTTTTAAATTTTGCTTCTGGGTTTCCCTGTGGGGAATTCCCATGCCGTTTTTATCAATGAACTTCTATGTGTATTGTCGGCAATGCAATAGCCGCAGGTAGTTTTAAATGGAATTTTTCCTTCGAAATGTCATTTTGCTGTCAGACTGTTCTAAACACGGGAAACATGCGCCCCTTTACAGGCATACTATAGACACCCCCCAGGTATGAAATTTAAAGGGATATTACACTTTTATTGTTTGACTTTAAGCATTATTAAAATCACTGCTCCTGAAAAAACGGCCGTTTTTAAAACCTTTTTTTTGCATTGATCCATGTCCCCTGGGGCAGGACCCGGGTCCCCAAACACTTTTTATGACAATAACTTTCATATAAGCCTTTAAAATTAGCACTTTTGATTTCTCCCATAGACTTTTAAAGGGTGTTCTGCGGCATTCGAATTTGCCGCGAACACCCCAAATTGTTCGCTGTTCAGGACTGGACTTGTGTAAAGGTAAGGACCCCAACACCAAGCCCCCGCACAGCACGAACTCTACGAGGAGTACATATACGCAAAATGGCTAGAAAACGGTCGGCTGCTCAGAATGAAGTAACAGAACGCACTGAAGAACAGCAAGGCCTGTGAAGAGCAACCTGAAAAACAGCAACGAGTGGACAAGAATGCACTAGATAATCCAATACGAACTGACTGCACGCACTGAAGAGCAGATACAAACCCACAAGCACAAACTGAACAGCAGAAAATGATCTGAAAACCATGAGTCTAAAAAAGCGCAAATCGTCTCTCAACAAACTTTTACTAACACGAGATTAGCAAAAGGAGCCCAAAGGGTGCCGCGCTTGGTTCAGAACTGCCCTTTTCTAGTCTCGTCGTACGTGGTGTACATCGCCATGTTCTTGGCGATCGGTGTAAGGGTAGTGGCCAACTGGTCAAGTGCGCCCCCAAACCTTTTCCTTGCTCGAGCTGAACTTGGACATCAAGAAGGCCTCTTCAATCGATTGGAATTCTGATATGAACGACACCACACAAGTCAGTTGGATATCGCAAATATATCTTTATGTTTCTCTTTCCCTGGTATATATGATAACAATTCAATATACATCATAAGGGGCAAACCAAGGGGCGGTCCCTTAGCTTATCCAATCACAAGAGTACAAGTATCACAAGTTACATGGTATATGGCATATAGAAAAAGGACAATGACCTTTCTGCTAGATGACGTGCTTAAAAAGTACCTAATAAAAAAAATTACCCCAAAGTTTCCTTATCAAATATATATATATTTATTTTTCTTAGCTTAATTCCTACAAAAGAGAGTAATATAGAAATAACCTTTAAAGGTACTTTCGATAAGGAGCCTCCTGGCATTAGGCCCAGACTTGTGGTGAGATGTCCTGTCTTATTCTGGTACATATTCTAAGGAACCTGTCATCACAAGTTTCTATTTTGCAGACAGCTCGCACAATGAAAATTTCCACTTAAACTTTGTCAAAGCCTTGCAAAAAAAAGCGCCTCCCCTATCTTTTAAAATATAAGAAATCAGGCCTCTTAAGAAATATATATATATTGAACCAAAGTGCAGCCATTTTCCTTACAATCGGAAATTCCGACAACTTTGTGCGACTGTGTGTATGCAAGACAAGTTTGAGCCAACATCCGTTGGAAAAAATCCATGGATTTTGTTGTCGGAATGTCCGATCAATGTCCGATCGTGTGTACAGGGCAGTATTGTTAGGTGAGACCTGACAATCCTTTTCCATTATCTCAAACTTTGTGTGTTGGAAATTCCGATGGAAAAAGTCCGATGCAGCCTACACACGGTCGGAATTTCCGACAACAAGCTCTGATCACACATTTTCCGTCGGAAAGTCCGACCGTGTGTACAGGGCATAAGAGTACTTGGGTCTGGTTATAGATACAGCCCAGAAGAGGGTGTTTTTACCCCAGGCAAAGACCAGTTCCATAAAGGAGCTGGTTCAGGTGGTCAGGGCAAAGAAGGGTCCTTCTATTCACCTTTGCATGAGATTGTTGGTAAAGATGGTGGCTTCATTCGAAGCAATTCCTCTACTCAGTCTCATTCAAGACTGCTGCAAAACAGTATCCTGTCTACCTGGAACAAGAAGGTCCAAGCACTAGATTTTCCAATGCATCTGTCGCCAAAGGGTGCGCCAGAGCCTCAGTTGGTGGAGGATATCCAAGAATCTGCAGAAGGGGAAATCCTTCTTACCAGTTACCTGGAAGGTGGTAACAACAGCTAACAGCCTTGCGGGTTGGGGAGCAGTCCTGGAAGAGGCAACTACCCAAGGGAAACTGTCCAGAACTGAAAGGACCTTGCCCATCAACATTCTAGGGATTTGGGCAGCACGCCTAGCCCTAAGGGCCTGGATATTCAGGTTGCGGATTTGTCCTGTCAGGATTCAATCTGACAATGCCACAGCAGTGGCTTATATCAATCACCAAGGGGGCACCAGAAGTCATGCAGCCCAGGGAGAGGTAAACCATATCCTAACCTGGGAAGAAAAGCATGTGCCGTGCATATTGGCAATCTTCATTCCAGGGATAGAGAATCGTCAGGCAGACTACTTGAGTCTTCAGCAGTTGTTCCCGGGAGAATGGTCCCTTCACCCAAACATCCTCCTGGCTATGTGCCAAAGATGGGGGGGATCTTGGATGTAGATCTGTTTGTGTCCAGGTTCAAAAACAAAGTCGGCAACTTTGTGTCAAGAACAAGGGATCCACTCGCATACAGAACAGATGCGTTGGTGACCCCGTGGGATCAGTTCTCACTGATTTATGCATTCCCTCCTATTCTGCTGCTACCGCAACTTCTTCGCAGGATCAAGCAGGAAAGGGAGTTGGTGATTCTTGTGGCCCAGAAGATTTTGATATGCAGAGATCGTAAAGATGGCGGTAGCGGCCCCATGGACCCTACCACCATGTCCAGACTTGCTATCGCAGGGACTGGTGTTCCATCCTACCTTACAAATGCTGAATTTAATGGTTTGGCTATTGAAACCCACATTCTGAAGAATCATGGGCTTTCAGGCTCAGTGATATCTACCTTGATTTAATGCAAGAAAGCCAGCTTCCAGAGTCATTTTATATTTGAGTCTGGAAAGCATATATTTCCTGGTAAGTCCAGGGGTTGGCATCCTAGAAAGTATGTTATAGGTAGAATCCTTGTGTTTTCTGCAAATAGGATTAGAAATGAAGCTGGCCTTGAGTACTATCAAAGGCCAGGTCTCGGCCTTATCAATATTGTTCCAATGACCACTTGCTTCGCATTTCCTGGTCCGTAGTTTTATACAGGGGGTGGTACGGCTTAGTCTGACAGTTACGTTACCCTTAAAACCTTGGGACTTAAATTTTGTTTTGTCAGTTTTACAAAAACAGCCTTTGAGCTGATACAACATTCTCCCTTAATCCTTTTGACAAGGAAATTGGTTTCTGGTTGCAATATCTTCTGCAAGAAGGTTATCAGAATTGGCTGCTCTTTCTTGTAAAGAGCCATATTTAAATATTTATAAGGATAAGGTGGTATTGCGTATTCATGCTAGCTTTCTGCCGAAGGTTGTTCAGGTTTTCATTTAAACCAGGATATTGTTCTACCTTCATTTTTTCCAGAACCCTGTTCTACGGAAGAAAAGTCGCTACATTCTCTTGATGTAGTGAGAGCAGTCAAAGTCTATTTGAAGGCGATTGCTCAGATTCGAAAAATGTATGTTTTGTTTGTGTTGCCTGAAGGTCCTAGAAAAGGACAGGCAGCATCAAAATCTTCTATTTCCAAGTGGATTCGGCAAGTAATTATTCAAGCTTATGGTTGAAAAGGAAGGTTACACCTTTTCAAATAAAAACACACTCCAGCAGGACTGTTAGTGCTTTGTGGACAGTGCATCACCAAGCCTCCGTGGCTCAAATCTGCAAGGCTGCAATTTGGTCTTCAGTCCATACGTTCACCAGATTCTATTAGGTGAATGTAAGAAGGCATGAGGATATCGCCTTTGGGTGCAGTGTGCTGCAGGCAGCAGTATTGGTCCGTAGGGTGTCAGGTCTGATGGCACCCTACTTTTTTTTGTGTCTCCCTCCCCTCAGATAGCATTGCTCTGGGACATCCCATACAGTAATTACTGTGGCTCTGTGTCCTGTGATGTACGATAAGAAAATAGGATTTTTATAACAGCTTACCTGTAAAATCTTTTTCTTGGAGTACATAACGGGACACAGAGGTCCCTCCCCTCTTATGGTTACACGTGTATTGCTTTGCTACAAAACTGAGGTACTCCCTGTAAGGGGAGGGGTTATATAGGGAGTTGAACTTCCTGTTTAGGGTGTGCCAGTGTCCATCACCTAAAGGTGGTCTATAACCCATACAGTAATTACTGTGGCTCTGTGTCCCATGATGTACTCCTAAAAAAAAAGGATTTTACAGGTAAGCTGTTATAAAAATCCTATTTTCATCTCCAAATATGAAAAGGTTTCTTCACAGTAAGAGCTATGAAAATGTGGAATAGAGGTGGTTCTGGCCAGCTCAGTAGATTGCTTTAAAAAAGGCCTGGATTCTTTCCTAAATGTACATAATATATCTGAGTAATAACATTTATAGATAAAGTTGATCCAGGGAAAATCTGATTGCCTCTCAAGGGATCAGGAAGGAATTTTTTCCCCTGCTGGAACAAATTGGATCATGCTTTCCTGTTGTGTGTTGTGTTTTTTTTTTTTTGCCTTCCTCTTCATCAACTGTGGGTGTAGGATTGTGTATATGGGATTGTATGTTTTTTTGGTTGAACTGGATGGGCTTGTGTCTTTTTTCAACCTGACTACAGTAGGTGACTGCGATTATTGTGTCAATCTCGCCGCTGTTATTGGTGAGATTTGACACCTGCGAGCCCCGTCACGGGAGCTAGCGCCGAGCTGGCTCACTCATCTGGAAAGGAAAACTGCATTTTTTCCTTTCCTGATGAGCGACAAGCATTGCTGACAGGTGTCTGGTATGAATCATGAGGGGGAACGCTGCGCCATTTTTTAAATAAAAACCCGGCATGGGTTCCCCTCCAGGGGCATACCAGGCCCTTAGGTCTGGTATGGATTTTAAGGGGAACCCCCTATGCCGAAAAAACAGCGTGGGGGTCCCCCCAAAATCTATACCAGACCCTTATCCAAGCACGCAGCCCGGCCGGTCAGGAAAGAGGGTGGGGATGAGCTAGCGCCCCGCCTCTCCTGAGCTATACCAGGCCGCATGCCCTCAACATGGGGGTGGGCCCCTACCCATTCACCTGGGGGGAAAAAGTGTCAATAAAAAACACACTAGACAGGTTTTTAAAGTAATTTATTAGTCAGCTCCGGGAGTCTTCTTCCGACTTCAGGGGTCTTCTTCCGGTCTTCTTCACACTATAGCACACTAACTTGCTAGTAGCAATGAACAGAGCCCTTTTTTATCTTTCTCCACTCCAATATCACACTCCAACTCTATTCCTTACACTTATTCAGAACTAGGGATAAGCCGAACACCCCCCTGTTCGGTTCGCACCAGAACATGCGAACAGGCAAAACATTTGTTTGAACATCGTTAAAGTCTATGGGACACAAACATGGATAATCAAAATGGCTAATTTTAAAGGCTTATATGCAAGTTATTGTCATAAAAAGTGTTTGGGGACCTGGGTCCCGAACCAGGGGACATGGATCAATGCAAAAAAAGTTTTAAAAATGGCCATTTTTTCAGGAGCAGTGATTTTAATAATGCTTCAAGTAAAACAATAAAAGTGTATTATTCCTTTAAATTTCATACCTGGGGGTGTCTATATTATGCCTGTAAAGGGGCGCATGTTTCCCGTGTTTAGAACAGTCTGACAGCAAAATGAAATTTCAAAGGAAAAAAATCAATTAAAACTACTCGCGGCTATTAATGAATTGCCGGTCCGACAATACACATAAAAGTTCATTGATAAAAACAGCACGGGAATTCCCCACAGGGGAACCCCCGAACCAAAATTTTTAAAAAAATGACGTGGGGGTCCCCCTTAATTCCATACCAGGCCCTTCAGGTCTGGTATGAATTTTAAGGGGAACCCCGTGCCAAAATTTAAAAAAAAAAATGGCGTGGAGTCTCCCCAAAAATCCATACCAGACCCTTATCCAAGCATGCAACCTGGCAGGCCGCAGGAAAAGAGGGGGGGATGAGAGAGCGCCCCCCCTCCTGAACTGTACCAGGCCACATGCCATCAACATTGGGAGGGTGATTTGGGGCATGCCCTTAACATGGGGGATGGGTACTTTGAGGAAGGGGGGCGCGTTGCGCCCCCCCCAAAACACCTTGTCCTCATGTTGATGGGGACAAGGGCCTCATTCCCACAACCCTTTCCCAGTGGTTGTGGGGGTCTGCGGGCAGGGGGACGTATTGGAATCTGCAAGCCCCCTTTAACAAGGAACAATTTTCTTCCTTCTTCCTTCTTTCTCCTTCTTTCTTCTTCTTTCTTCTTGACACCTTTTTTGTGAAATGATAGGGGTACCATTTCACACAGGGGGAGAGCTGGGATCTGGGGGTCCCCTTGTCCCATAAGCCCCCCACCTGCAGACCCCCACAACCCTTGCCCGGTGGCATCAACATGGGGACAAGGTGTTTTGGGAGGCTTTCCCAAAGCACCCTCCCAATGAAGGGTCTGGTATAGATTTTTAGGGGTCCCCACGCCATTTTTTTTTTTTTTTAATTTTGGCCGGGGTTCCCCTTAAAATCCATACCAGACCTGAAGGGCCTGGTATGGAATTTAGGGGGACCCCCCACATCATTTTTTTTTTAATTTTGGTTCAGGGTTCCCCTGTGGGGAATTCCTGTGCTGTTTTTATCAATGAACTTTTATGTGTATTGTCGGACCGGCAATTCATTAATAGCCGCGAGTAGTTTTAAATGACTTATTTTTCTTTTGAAATGTCATTTTGCTGTCAAACTGTTCTAAACATGGGAAACATGCGCCCATTTACAGGCATAGTATAGACACCCCCCAGGTACGAAATTTTTTTTTTTTTAATTTCAAAAGTTTTATTGATCTGTTCGACATTAATACAGAGTATCAGTGGACAGTAACAGGATAAACCATCAATTCTACAACTTTATAGATAAGAGAGAAATAATACCAAAAACAACACAAAAAGAAAAAAGAAATATTATAAAGTAAGACCTATGTCACTTGAGCACAATAAGAAGGCTATGAATAGGTTAAACTTATAACGAGTGCTTTTCTAAGGTAACAACTGAGTACCCGTACAGTTGGATAGAGGCAAGATTCTGTGAAATATCATACGTGTATATAAAAAGAATATATTGTCGAGGCCAGGACCGATCGAGTATCCCCCGGAACCCCACGCATCCCACCCCTTTGGGAGCTTACTGTGGTAATGCGCGGTGTCCACAAGAGACCCCCGACCCACCACCCACCCCGGGCCCGGACCCATCCCCCGGTGGGGCTGAGGAGAGCCCAACCCCCCCCACACGCCGGGATGCACGTGAAGATCCCACCTGTGGGGAGGCCAGGGCACCCCCCTACTGACGAAACGGGAACCGCCACCAAGGCCTCCGACTCATTTCCTGAGTTACCAGTATACAATATTGAGGAGGGGGGCTAGGGTGCCCCTTTAAAGAGGGAAAAGGTGAGAAAGGGGGGAAGACAGGGAAGAGAAAGAATCAGGGAGGGGTAACAGATCCCTCGGTATCCTGTATTACTCCCGGAATTAGGGAGATGTTACAGTAGATTGCCCAGGGTTCCCAAATGCCATAAAATCTATTCACAGTATCATTTAGTTTTGCTACAATTTGTTCTTGAGCCATGATCCAGGAGACTTTTCTCTTGAACCCTAGATGGGATACACCAGGTTTTTTCCAGGCTTTGGCTATGGAAACTTTGGCTCCTAAGAGGACGAAATAGGCCAGAGCCTGGGATAGTCTAGAAAGAGCTGCGATCTTTCCATTTAGAAGAGCTATCTGTGGGTCAGGGGCAATCGAGACTTTAGTGATTTTGGTGAGAGTTGTAAAGACTTTCCGCCAGAATGTACGGATGCGTGGACAGGACCACCAAGTGTGCAGCATTGTACCTTCCATTTCACAACCCCTATAACATAGGGGGGAGGCCCCTGGGAAGATAACGGCTAGTCTGGTAGGGACATAGTACCATTGCGTCAATACCTTTACACTGGCTTCAATAAGCGAAACATTTAGGATACCCTTATATGCTCTATTAAAAGAGGTATACCATGCCTGTGTGGGCCAGGAGATGTCCATTTCTTCCTCCCAGGCTCGAGCGTAGGTTGGTTTGTCTGTGATTGACATTAGAGCGGAATAAATCAGGGAGATTCCTCCCCTCTGGACCTCTGTGTTTACACACCAGTTTTCATAAGGGCTTATCGAAGGGGGATCTTTTTGATGGGACCAGATTGAGGTAAGGAAATGTGAGATTCGTGAAAATCTAAAAACCTCAGAATCCGGCAGGTCTAGTTTTTTCCTACAATATGATAATTTGATCGGACCATTAGAGGAGAGGAAGTGACCTATTCTGTATAAGCCTTTATCAGTCCACCATTGGAAATCTTTGATGGCTAGACCAGGTGAAAAGTCGGCATTGTGAAATAAATGGGCTAATGGTTTCATTGGGGAAGTCAGGTTATGGTGGTAAAGAAGTTTAGAGCACAGGGCCATTGAATGGGAGAGGGTAGGAGACATAATGGCAGGTCTAAGTTTCGGATTACACAGAAGGAGATAGTCAATGGTGTTCCTCGGAATGGCGCATCTCTCCATCGCCAGCCATCCAGGCTTCTGACATTTTGAAAAAACTACCGATATTTGGGACAACTGTGCTGCCCTGTAATATTCCCAAAGAAAGGGCAGACCTAATCCCCTCCTGAGATTTCAGCCGGTAGAAAGTCTTAGAGGGACACCTATAGCCCTTACGTCCCCACACAAATCGGGTAATCTCTGATTGAAATTTATTAATGACTTGTTTCCTTATCGGGATTGGGAGGGATCGGAATAAATATAGTACCCTGGGGAGAAGGGTCATTTTCACAGCGTTAACCCTCCCCAACCAGGATAGACCACATCTGGACCATCTCTCCAGGTCGCACTTACATTTCTTAAATATAGGCGGGAAGTTGGCTTTGAAAAGACTATCTATGTCTGGGGTGATTTTAATACCTAGATAGGGGATTTCGGACCTGGCCCAAGTAAATTCAAAATTGTTGGAAATTTGCGTTAGTAGGTCTGGAGGAACTGTTATGTTTAACGCTAATGATTTGGCCATGTTTACTTGTAGGCCAGACACTACACTAAAATCGCGTAGGATTTTGTATATGATGGGGGTAGACGTCAGGGGGGAGGTTACGTATAAGAGGAGGTCATCCGCATATAGTGCACATTTGTGCTCCTGTCCTCCACACCGAACTCCCCTAACATCTGGGTTATTTCTAAATGCTGCTGCCAGTGTTTCGATCGCGAAGAGGAGAGGGGAGAGAGGACATCCCTGTCTGGTGCCTCTCCCTATCGTGAATGGTTCAGAATACCTACCCATAAGGCGGACTTGGGCTGAAGGGGTCGAGTAAAGGGCTTTAATCAGGTTCATGAAGTACGGGCCGAAGCCCCACTTCTGTAAAATCAAAGTGAGGTAGGACCATTCTACAGAATCAAAAGCCTTGTGTAAGTCTATGGAAAGAAGAAAACCTATTTGGGGGGGTTCCCGTCCCACCCTGATTTAAGTAAAGAAATAACATCTATTGTTCTTCGAATCTGGTCTGGGCCCTGTCTCCCAGGGATGAAGCCCACCTGATCCCCGTGTATATAGTCTCCAATAAAGCTTGCTACTCTATTGGCCATAATCTTTGTCATTATCTTAATATCATTGTTTATAAGTGAGATGGGTCTGTAGTTACCCAACTCGCTAGGGTCTTTTTCTGGTTTTGGAATCACTGAGATGTAGGCAGAATTGAGGTCTGAACCCAGGAGGGCTCCATCCCTGAGGGAGTTGAAGGGCTTAGCCATGTGGGGGGCCAGACTTGGACCAAATTTCTTGTAATATCCTGTAGAGAAGCCATCAGGACCAGGGGCCGAGCCCTTCTTAAGGGCTTTAATGGTATCTAAAATCTCTGATGTAGTGAAGGGACTTTCTAGGAGCTCCCTATGAACCTTCGTTAGAGAAGGTAAGGGGATATTGTCCAGGAAACAGTCCATTTGCTGGCTGGGGGGGTTTTGGAATTGTAAAGCTTCGAGTAGAAACGGGAGAATTCTTCCATTATCTTAGTTGGGTTCTGGGTTAAGTCCCCGGAGGAGGTCTTAATTTTGGGAAAAGCTAGGGACCGTAGTTTAGGGCTGAGCTTTGCCGCCAATCTGGAACCCATCTTGTCAGTTTGGGAGTAAAATTTAGCCCCTGTCCACCGTAAATATTTTTCAGCTGCTGTCGTCAGGGCAAGGTTAAGGAGAGCTCTAGATCTGTCCAGATCTCTCAGCATCTCTTGAGTGGGGTGAGTCTTGTGTGTCTGAGCTAACTTTCGGTATTCTGCCGTAAGATTTCGTATGTCCGCTTTATGTTCCGCTTTGAGTTTCGAGGTTGTCTGGATTATATGCCCCCTGATCACCAATTTATGGGCTGCCCATACCGTTAAGGGGGAAACGTCGCTTGTTAGGTTTAATCGGAAATATTCTTTAATGGCTGCATCTAGAATAGTGCACTGTATCTCATCGTTTAACAGGGATTCTTGTAAGCGCCAACGGGGAGGACCTCTAGGTCCACCCGGTCTCCGTATTGTCATAGTGACCATTGAGTGATCAGAAAGTGACGAGTCTGTAATTTTCGAGCCTAAGATAAGTGGGACAGATTGTGATCTTGTGAAGATGTGGTCTATCCTGGCAAAAGAGTTATGGGGGGCCAAGAAATGGGTGTAATCTTTATTGTGTGGGTTAGCTTCCCTCCACACATCTATGAGCCCTTCCTCGTGAAGAAGATTAGCAATTTTGGTACTTTGCTTGGAAGGCCTTTTTAGGTTTTGGTTTCCCGTTTCCCGACTTGTCCAAGGCAAAGTCAAAGGCTGTATTTGAGTCTCCTCCCATAATCACCAACCCCTTTAGGTGTGGATGTATTGTATTTAACATAGACTGAAAAGTTTTTTTGACCCTTGTTAGGTGCATAGTACGAGACAAAACTAAAAAGTTCACCATCAACCTGTCCTGACACCACCAAAAAACGACCTAGCGGATCAGTGAAAACCTCCGGCTGTGACAGGTTAATATGTTTGGCCAAACATACTGCTACTCCCTTAGTTTTATTTTGAGCCGCTGCCAGGAAGAATTGGGGGTATTTTTGGTGTAGAAATTTGGGAGTAAAGGTGTCTGGAAAATGTGTCTCTTGTAACAGTAGAATGTCTGCGTGCATTGAGTGATATGATTGAAATAATTTTCTGCGTTTGATAGGAGAGTTCAACCCCTGTGTATTGTGCGAGATAGTTTTGAGGGGCGGGGGGAGTTTTTCGTATCAACCATGGTCCAGAGGAGGGTGATACCACCCTAATTTTAGCTTCTTACCTTCGGATCGCTGGGCGAGAACACCCTGGGACCCATTTCGGTGTGATGTCACTCCGATCGAGCCTGGGAATCGAAATCCGGATGCCTCCCGAGGTCCGAGAGAGCCTGTATTACTATGTGAGATAGGAGATATGAGGGGGATGGAGAAGAAGAAAAGAAGAGTGAAGAAGGAGAAGTAGGTTAAACCATTAAGCATGTGTGCCATTCCTGCAATATAAATGAACATTTGCTGGAACAAAGGTAAAACAAAAAAACAACCACATTGAGGTCCTATGACCCCACCCAACCCCAGAGGCAGAAGTGGCTAGCCACTTCAGCCCCAACCTACAAAAAAGTGTGCTGGTGAACCCAAAATGGGGAGCACCAAGAAGAGACCAGGTTCTTCTACAAAAAAAAAACAACCTGGACCCTAAGGGAGGCGCACTGTGTCCACCACAGCCCCAACGCCTCAGACATCGCTAACTGAAGACTACCCTCTAGCCTATGATTTACATAAGACAGAGCGCCTTAAAGTCAAAATGTATATAAAAAAAAAAAATAAGAAAAATTTTTTTAGCAACTAGAAAAGGACCAAATGTAAAGTGAAACTATTGTAAGACTAATACCATATAAAAATTCAAAATTTAAGTCAAGTCCAACATGAAAACTTTTCTGGAAGATTCTTACTTGTCATCCGGCCCTAAAGGCCGGTTGACCCTAATATAAGTATGGAACTCGGTATATCATTACCCATGAAGAATTGTCCCGTGAAATACCATGGCTCTCTGTCTGACCCCCCTGTCCACGAGGGAAGACACAGACCTGAGAGAGAAGAAAAAAAAAAAAAAGAAAGAAAAAAAACACATTCTCGGTGACAAAAGAAACATATGGGCAGAAAAATTCAAGAAGGGGAAAATGCATCAAAGTCGTCTTGTTTAGAGACTACCGTGAGAAAAGGGAGCTTGTCCCTGCTCCGTAGAGCTAAGTGAGAACAGTACCGATCGGGGCCCCGATCAGTATACGGGACGACGGAAGTCATGGAGGAAGATTTTCCTTAGATCTTTTAGTGTTCTGTTTCAGCCAGGAGGGTTGCAGCGGGCTAGCTGGTGGAGGCCTTTTCGTGGAAGATGATGATGTCCCCCTGCCTGCTTGTGTAGACATTGGCTCCAGTGGGATCAAACCCAGCTGTTGTAGAAGACGTTCTCCTCCCGCAAAGATGAGAAAGTATAATTTCTATTTTTGAAAGAGAAGTTCAGTCTCAGTGGAAAGGACCACCTATAAGCAATTTCCTTGTCCAGCAACAATTGAAGTAGTGGTTTTAGGGCCCTTCTTTTCTGCACCGTATAGGGTGATAAATCTGCAAAGATCTGGATTTTATGTCCCATCAGCATTAAGTTGTCTGCATACCTGGCTTTCTTCATTACCTCTTCCTTAATGGTGAAGAAGTGGGGTTTCACTATTATGTCCCGTGGTAGGCCGTCAGCGCAGGGGGGTTGTAGAGCTCTATAAGCCCTGTCTAATTCAAGCCGGTGTTCTGCAATCCCAGGGATAAGGTCCTTTACGAGGGTTTTGATAGCTGCATACACATCTTTCACAGATTCTGGGACCCCCCGGACCCTAAAATTGTAGCGTCTGGACCTGTTTTCAAGGTCGTCTATTTTTGCCCAGGCCGTTTCAAGCTGATCCTGAACCTCTTGTAACCTTGCAGAGTTTTGATTAATCCGGGCCCCTGCCTGATCAGCTTTTTTCTTGAAAACGTCAATTCTCATTCCAATCTTTTGCAGGTCGGCGTGTATAGAGGACGTTATTTGTGCTGCGTTCTGCGCCAAACTTTTGGATAACATGTGTGCAAAGGCTTCCATCATAGAGGGAAAGTCTGTGGGAATGGGTGCTGCTTCCTGAGCTTCACTGACAGAAAGCAGCAATCCTGAGTGAGGATCTATCATGGGGGTGGAGGGGAGCCCTGAGTTCATCCTGGATAACAGGGATTCCGTGGAGGAAGGGGATGCAATCTGGGGCTGTAGCTGGATTACAGTACCTGGGGATGAGGCTGGTAACAGATCCTGATCAGCAATAGAGTCCTCCTCTGACTCTGTTATGTGAGGGCCTCGTGGGGCGGCCACCATCTTGGCATAGCTGACCGGGCCTGCCGATGCCATCATCTGGCTTATCAGGTTCCTTCTGGCGGTACCTACTGACATCGGGATGATCCCTGATGAATCCCCCTACCAATGGGGTCTGTATGACGCTATATCGGGCGCTCTATCCGCTCCTGAGGCTAAAGCAGGGCTGTGGTGGAGCGGAGCTTCAGTAGCCGGTGGCCATCTTGGAGCTGCCGCGCATGCGCACTCCAGGTACGAAATTTTAAAGGGATATTACACTTTTATTATTTGACTTTAAGCATTATTAAAATCACTGCTCCAGAAAAAATAGCCATTTTTAAAACTTTTTTTTGCATTGATCCATGTCCCCTGGGTCGGGACCCAGGTCCCCAAACACTTTTTATGACAATAACTTGCATATAAGCCTTTAAAATTAGCCATTTTGATTATTCATGTTGACTTTTAAAGGGTGTTCCGCGGCTTTCGAATTTGCCGCGAACACCCCAAATTGTTCGCTGTTCAGCGAACTGGCGAACAGCCAATGCTCGAGTCGAACATGAGTTCGACTCGAACTCAAAGCTCTTCCCTATTCAGAACACAATCTTAATCAGATCACTTCTTTATATTTATATATGGTCAGAATATGGAGAACTTTACTCTGACATGTTACATGTAACGTAGGATTCATTATATTCTGCTGCTTAGACATAATTGTAATGTGTAGCTTGGTGTATGTGAAAGGTCGGCTTCAATCATACATGACTCAGAGCCCCTCATCTTATCTTCCTCTCTATAGGTGAGGGTCTGCCGGATCAGATTCTGCTGGATGAACTCGGACATTCCCTGCCTGCGGAGCTGAAAGGTAAATAAAACCCGTAGTGTATCTATCACAGGAATCACTTTGTGAATCACTTTGTGTAAGGTGCGGAGGTGTTGGAATAATTACACTTCTTTTTTACCATCTACTCCACCGAGGACTTCTAGATCTGAATCTTTAGAAATTATAATGATGATCTATGTACACCGATTATACTGGATCTGGGGTCTGTCTTCTGTTACCAGGTTCATAGTTCTTGAACACTAAATTGAGTTCCATTTTATTCCACGGCCAGAAGCTCATTGCAGGAAATGGATCTATAAAACGTGTTCTCGCCAGTGGACTACTGTATTGCCCTTTTAAAAACTGTAGCCTGCCAAC
Organism: Lithobates septentrionalis; assembly: GCA_037952835.1. Taxonomy (NCBI): domain Eukaryota; kingdom Metazoa; phylum Chordata; class Amphibia; order Anura; family Ranidae; genus Lithobates; species Lithobates septentrionalis. Next base: position 670,335 of record JBBDGP010003709.1, on the reverse strand, counting down.
TTCTTCATATGTCAAAATGCTTCTATCTGTGTGAGGTATTGTGACATCATAACCCAACAGATGTGTTTGTGAATAATATTATATGATCACCATGTCAGATTTCATAGTGATCACAGGACTGGGAATCATGATGATTTGTTCCTGAATGATAGAGATTTGGATGTCACTTAATAATCAGAAACATACAAAGATGTATATATTCCTAGTTCTCATCTGTAATATCACTTAAAGTGGTTCTAAAGGTTGAAGATTTCGTTTACCTTCTTGCATTCTTGTTTACCCAAAGCACCTTGTCCCCATGTTGATGAGGACAAGGGCCTCTTCTCGACAACCCTGGCCGTTGGTTGTCGGGGTCTGCGGGCGGGGGGCTTATCAGAATCCGGGAGCCCCCTTTAATAAGGGGGCCCCCAGATCCCGGTCCCCCACCCTATGTGAATGAGTATGGGGTACGTGGGACCCCTACCCATTCACCTAGGGAAAAAGTGTCAATAAAAAAACACACTGCACAGGTTTTTAAAGTCATTTATTAGACAGCTCCGAGGAGGGGGGTCTTCTTCCGACTTTGGGGTCTACTTCCATCTTCGGGGGTCTCTCCGGTTCTTCTCCACTGTCTCTGGCCTTTTCTCCCGCTGTTCGACCTGTTCTCTGTGCTCTCCGGGTCTTCTGTCGGGCTCCTCTGCTCTCTTCTGCTCTTTTGCCGCTCTTTTGCTATAGTGGAGGAGCCCGGTCTGCTGCCTTCTGCCTTCTGCCTTCTTGTCTTCTGCCCTCTTCTCTTCTTCCGATGTTGACACTATGCTCTCTCCGGCTGAAATGCTCTCTGAGCACTCCGCTCTGACTTATATAGGCGGTGACCCCGCCCCCTTATGCCGTCACAGTCCCTGGGCATGCTGGGACTGTGACATTTTAGGGGGTGTGGTCAATATCACATAAGAAGACACCGAAATTGGAAGAAGACCCCCCTCCCCGGAGCTGTCTAATAAATTACTTTAAAAACCTGTGCAGTGTGTTTTTTTAATTGACACTTTTTCCCTAGGTGAATGGGTAGGGGTACCATGTACCCCATACTCATTCACATAGGGTGGGGGGCCGGGATCTGGGGGCCCCCTTATTAAAGGGGGCTCCCGGATTCCGATAAGCCCCCCTCCCGCAGACCCCAACAACCAACGGCCAGGGTTGTCGGGAAGAGGCCCTTGTCCTCATCAACATGGGGACAAGGTGCTTTGGGGGGGCGCAACGCGCCCCCCTCCCTCAAAGTACCCATCCCCATGTTAAGGGAATGCGGCCTGGTATGGTTCAGGAGGGGGGGCACTCGCTCGTCCACACCCCCTTTCCTGACCTGCCAGACTGCGTGCTCAGATAAGGGTCTGGTATGGATTTTGGGGGGGACCTCATGCCGATCCTTCGGCATAGGGGGTTCCCCTTAAAATCCATATCAGACCGAAGGGCCTGGTATGCCCCTGGGGTGGGGACCCCCATGCCATTTAAAAAAAAAACATTTTGGCATGGGGGTCCCCTCCGAATCCAGACCCTGGGGGGACCCCACGCTGTTTTTCTTTTTACAATTTTTTTTTTTTTTTTTTTAGCCGGCATTTTTTTTTTTTTTTTACATTGAGTGGGAAGTCGGCTGACAGCTGATGACTCATAGGTTGTTAACCACTTCAATATCAGACACTTTTGCCTCTTCCCGCCCAGGACAATTTTCAGCTTTCAGCGCTGTCACACTTTGAATGACAATTGCGCGGTCATGCTACACTGTACTCAAACAACATTTTTATCATTTTGTTCCCACAAATAGAGCTTTCTTTTGGTGGTATTTGATCAACTCTGCAGTTTTTTTTTGCAAATTTTGTTTTCTCCTTCACTGTCGGGCACTGATGAGGTGGCACTGATGGGCACTGATGAGGTGGCACTGATGAGGATGCACTGATATGTAGAATTGATGGGCACTAATACGCGGCAATGATAAGCAGCACTGATGGGCACCAATAGGCGGCACTGATAGGCGGCACTGATGGGCACTGACTGGCGGCACTGATGGGCACTGACTGGCGGCTGGGCACTGAGATGGGCACTGATATGGGCACTGATTGGCACTTTGATGGGCACTGTGAGCTGTCTTTTAATTGGGGAACTGACTGACAGCTGAGGGGGTACATCTGAGGTGTTGTGGCACATCTGAGGGGGCTGTGCTGATAATCAATGTGCTGATTATCAGCACAGACCCCCTCTGACAGGGAGAGCCGCAGATCGGCTCTCCCTGTCAGCGTGAACCAAGGAATGCTATTTACCGGCACTTCCTGGTTCTCGCGATGATCATCTGTGATTGGTCACAGCTGATCATGTGGTAAGAAGCCTCTGACAGAGGCTTCTTATGATCGGAGATGGTGGGTGTCAGACTGACACGCCGCACTGGCGATTGCCGTGATGCGCGCCCCTGCGGGTGCGTGCCGGCATGTTATCCTGCTGGACGTCATATGACGCCCAGTCAGGATAACAGAACCACTTCCCGAATGTCATTCTGCATACGGCGGGCAGGAAGTGGTTAAGGACGCGGCGGCCGGCTTCCCGGCCCTTTTCTTGGCAACCAGCTATATACAGCGTAAAAAAAGAAATAAAAAAAATGCAAATCGCGGTGAAAATGTGGTACTTGCATTTTGGATGCAGGTCCAGTGAAATCTATTACAAGCAAAATGCTGCGTTTTGCAGGAAAAAAAGTCCCAGACCCTTTCCAAAAACGCAGAGGCACAAAAATGCATTGATGTGAACATGTTCCATAGGAACCCATGTTAAAAAATTCCCATGCATTTCTGCAAAATGCATCAAAAAACACATTAGTGTGAATAGAGCCTAAGGCCCCATTCACACTGGGGCGGTGGGGGCGTCTGCGGTAAAGCGGCAATATTTTTAGCGCTGCTTTACTGTCGTTTTAGCAGCGTTATTCGGCTGCTAGCGGGGCGGTTTTAACCCCTCTGCTAGCGGCCAAAAAGGGGTTAAATCCGCCCGCAAAACACCGCTGGAATGGCATTTTGCTGGCGGTATCACAGCGCTGCCCCATTGATTTTAATGGGGAGGAGCAGTGAGTTCACCGCTCCAAAAAAGCTGCTGGCAAGACTTTTTGTGACGCCCTGGCAGCACACCGCTCCAGTGTGAAAGCCCTCACTGGAGTGAATGGAGCCGCTTCTTTAGGGCGTTTTTCAGGCGCTATTTTTAGTGCTGTAGTGCCTAAAAATGCCCCAGTGTGAAAGGGGCCTAAAAAAAGTCCTGCTAGCAGCATCTTTGGAGCAGTGTATAAACCGCTCCTGCCCATTGAAATTAATGGGACAGCGCGGCTATACCGTCGGCAAAATGCCACTGCAGTGGTGTTTTGTGTGCGGATTTAACCCCTTTTCGGCTGCTAGCGGGGGTTAAAACCGCTAGTGGCCGAATACCGCCGGTAAAGCAGCGCGAAAAATAGCGCCGTTTTACCGCTGCCGCCCGCACCGCCCCAGTGTAAAAGGGGCCTGAGGCCCTCCTCACATGGACGAACCTTTCAGGTCCACCTCGGACCTGAACGGACACTCCATAGACCTCTATGGAGGGTCGGATGTCAGTGGTGACATGTCCACTGACATCCGACCCACTCCAATCCTAAAAAGTATAACGAAGGAAAAACCTATTTTTCCATCCATCTCGGATCGGATCGGGTGATGACGGACTCTACGGTCCGTCATTATCTGATCCCCCATAGAGGAGAGTGGCACTCTGACAGGTCTGTCCCTGCACAGTGTGCAGAGACAGACCTGTCATCTGCCTGCCCAGCGGGGATCGACGGATCGATCCCCCGCTGAGCAGAGCGGGCTCCGTACACAGGGTACAAAGTCCCATTGTGTGTATAAGGCTTAAACACCAGCAATTCAAGTTTTCATATCTTTAAAGGTCACCATACACTGGCCAATCGGTTAGATCTTCCATAAATTTCATTCAGTGCAAGAGCCTGTTTGGTTTTCTACAATTCAAAGTAATTCTTACAGTGCATCTTCCTATTGCGTTAATTTGCATGATTTCCAATGTGCTTTTTCGGCTTGTTTTCCAGTATTGCAACTTGTCATGCTACTAGGGACTGAAAAGTTGCATCACAAGTTCTACCCCATGATTTACAATGAGTACCCTTCATATGTCTGCGACTTAAAGTCGCAGCAACTTCAAAGTAGTCCCTGCACTACTTTGGTCCCACTTTGATGCCACTTGAGGTCCATAGACCTCAAAAATACACAGGCATTGCTTCAAGTTTCGTCAAAAAGTTGCGGGAAACTCACGGCAAAAAACGCGCAACTTTGGGCTTGCAATAGTGGAAACAGAGCCTTAATGCCCTGTCATGCGACTAATTCAAAACATCTGAGAAAGTCGCACTGAAGTTGGAACAAAGTAGTGCAAGACCTATTTTTGGAGTTGCACCAATTAGAATGGGGGAACATTGAAATACATGCGTTTTGACTTGTCCTGCGACTTCACATGTGTCAAGTCGCACAACAACTCGCAGTAGTGAAAAGAGAGCCTAAGGCCACTTGGGACTGAAAAGTTGCATCACAAGTTGTACCCCATGAATTACAATGGGTACCATTCATATGTGTGCGACTTGCTTACGCACATGCCGTATACACAGTGGGCACACATCTTTATTACAGAAATCCATATTTGGCATGGAAATTAACCACTTGCTTACTGGGCACCTAAACCCCCCTGCTGTTCAGACCAATTTTCAGCTTTCAGCGTTGATGCACTTTGAATGACAATTGCGCGGTCATACTTAGCCAAAATTTTTTTTAAAGTTCCCACAAATAGAGCATTCTTTTGGTGGTATTTGATCACCTCTGTGTTTTTTTTTTATTTTGTTCAAAAAAAAAAGAAAATACAGATTTTTATAAATAATTTTGTATATTTTGATATTAAATTTTGCAAACAGGTAATTTTGTCTCCTTCATAGATGTACGCTGATGAGGCAGCACTGATGGACACTGATTGGTTACACTGATAGGCAGCACAGCTTGGGACCACTGGTGGGCATTGATAGGTGGCACTGGCAGGTGGTACTGGTGGGCACAGATGAGGCAGAATTGCCTCTTCGGGACCAATGTCCCTTGCACCTAAGCCGGTGATCAGCTTTTATTTTTATCCTCATGCTTTCAGCATGAGAAGAAAAAATAAACAATTACCGAGCTTTAGTTTACATCATGTGATCAGCCGTCATTGGCTGACAGCTAATCGCATGGTAAGGGGTCGGGATGGGCCCCTTACTCGGATCTGTGATCACCCGAGTCTCAGTGACTCAGTGCGCCCTGCAAGGGAGCACACGGGGAGCCCATCCTATGACAGCCTCCCAGAAATTCAGGTCCACGCTGTGGCCGTTGTTTGGCTATAGCACAGACACCAAGTGGTTAATAGAAAAACAGATGCAGATTTCTAGGACTGGCCAAAAATAATGTTTAGAGTCAAAGGCAACTGATGACTTTCTATTAAAGGTCTAAATGGGCCATTAACATGCATCACAATTGAACTTAGGAATGTGTCTTTGCAAAGTTAAACTCATTAAAATCCTTTCTTATTTTTGCTTGGGGATAGACTGCAGAGGGAATAGAAGTTTTGGGGGATGTCTACACCCCTGATAGGGTGAAGACACCTCCCAAATTTTGCCAATTTCTCATTCAAAATTCACTTCCTGTCACAGAGCCAAACAGGAAGTGAGGGTAAAACCCTACCAATGTATGTCCTTGGGGACACACAGGTCCATCTAAATAGTTTCCCCATTAGGGAAATTGCACTCTAGCTTATTGCCATGTACATCCCAAATTATTATGTATCTTGGGGTTTATTTACTAAAAGGTAAATCCACTTTGCACTACAAGTGCACTTTGAAGTGCAGTTGCTGGAGATCCGAAAGGAACATGCAAGGAAAAAAAAAACATCTTTGCCTCTACATGATTGGATGAGAAAATCACCAGTGTTTCCCTTTTGATTTTTACCAACTACACTTGTATTGCAGAAATAATTTGCCTTTAATAAACCCCAAAATATCTAATAATTTGGGGTATACACAACAAAGTGCTAGAGTGCAATTTGCATAATGGGGGCACTAGTTAGATTGACCTGTGTGTCCCCAAGGAAAAATATTATTAGGGTTTTACCCTCACTTCCTGTTTGGCTATGGACCAATTTTAAGAAAAAGGGACACAAAGCCCAACCTAAAAAAAAAAAAAATAAAATATTTCCCTCAAATGTCCACAATTAGAATAGGATTGTCTTCAGCTTGATTTTAGTTCAGTGCTTCTCAACCCCGTCCTCAAGTAACCCCCAACAGGCCATGTTTGCAGGTTTTCCTTCATCTTGCACAGGTGCTTTAAATCAAAGTCAATGGCTTTGTATTTTGGACAGCTATTTTAGATAAGATAAAATTTCCTAAACATGTCCTTTGGGGGTTGGGGGGGTACTTGAGGACTGAGGCTGAAAACCACTGCTCAAAAAGAAAATTGAATACTTACCACTCTGAAATGTTACTTTCCTTGTCACTATCCATGGCAGCATACGCACAATCCATGCATGTGCTACCATGAAGGCACCAAGAAAGTAACTTAAAATTAAAAAAAAAAAATATGAAAAAAGGGATTTGTCTAAGACATGCCAATCAGCCTAGTTAAGCTGCAGTTGGGAAATCCGTTGCATGAAAAGAACACACATAAAACAAAGAATTTGAAACAATTTTATTGGTCCAAAAAAAAAAAAAAACACGACTTGGAAAAGAAGCAAGAAAAGCAAAATACACACATGTATGTTAATTTGAGACTAACAGAATAGGTTTGACCCTTTTGCAGTGTAAATTAACAGGAGTGCACCGACAAATGGATATCTATTAAGGATTAAAATAACATTAGGCACAACATCTTGAGAAAGAATTTTAAAAATAAGGCAGCACAGACAGTTAAATCAAAGTGAATGTAAAAACAACAAAAATTGCCAACATAAAAAAAATTCATGGTAAAATAACCACCACCCAAAAAAAACCCAGCAAACCAAAGTAACAAATAAATTGCATAAAAACACATCTGTTTTGCAACAACATAACATAGAAAATACATGTGTTAGAAACTCTTGCTGGCCCCCCACACACAATCTTGGCTCTTTTCACGGCAAAGTAAAGATTGCTATCTGCAAGCTTTATATAACATAGGTTTGTGTGCTAATGAGGCAATTGCAAACACATGGACAGCCCATGAAACACACAAAATGCAAGTTCACCCAATGTAGAGACAGAACTTCAAAGTGGGTACACCTGTTAAGGATGTCCTTAAATTACTAACCCAAAAAAACACACTCTGAGCATGCCCAGAAACATCCAAGTGCTGTTCACACACAAAAAGCACCATAAAAAAAAAAAAAAAAGTCCCTGAGCATGCCCAGAACAACCCAAATGCAGCTAGCACAAAATAAGCCACCCCACTGTCCAAAATTAAGCACATCATCCAGCATGCACCAAAATTACAGATGGGACAAAACACCCCCCAGTCCAGGGGGGCAACTAAAGAGCCTAACATGTGCAAAAGTTATAAAACAAATACCATTGCAGTCTAAGGGAACTGACTTGGCAATTTTACTAGTCCCCACTTGGCTGGCTTATCTTCTAGTTATTGGCCTTAAAATGAGTATGGGGCCCAGGTCCCACCCTAAGGGACATATATCAATGTCACCAATTGGACAACCCCAAAAGCGAAACAAGGAGAAATGCCTTTAAATATGCCAAATTGCTTAAGAGCCAGTTCACACCAATGCAGTCCAGTGCATATATTATGCATCAAAAATGCATGGAAATTCGGTTATATGGTTTGCAATGGCATAGTTCACACCAGTGCTTGCAGTTCCAGTGCATTCCAGTTCCAGAAAAAAGTAGAACATGCTGCATTTTTTCTGCACTGGACTGTACTGGAAAGCTGTAAAACACATAAAAAATGCACTGGAACGCACTTGTCCTTATTTAAGGTTAAGAAAAAAGAGGGGGGGGGGGAAAGCACTGGACTGCATCAAAAACACACCAAACACACACTGGAACGCATAAAAATGTGCATGCAGAAAAGCACCTTGAACGCGTCCGGACTGCGTTTCTATGGTGTGAACTGGTCCTAAGGGCCAGATCACACCATAGAAATGCAGTCCAGATGCGTTCCAGGTGCTTTTCTGCATGCACTTTTTTTATGCGTTCCAGTGCGTGTTTGGTGCATTTTTGATGCAGTCCAGTGCTTTTCCCCCATCTTTTTTCTTAACCTTAAAAAAGGACAAGTGTGTTGCAGTGCGTTTTTGGTGCATTTAGGTGCGTTCCAGTGCATTTTTAAAGCATTTTACAGCGTTCCAGTACAGTCCAGTGCATAAAAAATGCAGCATGTTCTACTTTTTTGGGGAACTGGAAACGCACTGGAACTGCAAGCACTGGTGTGAACTATGCCATTGAAAACCATATAACCTACTTTCCGTGCGTTTTTGATGCAGAAAAAAACCGCAATGGACTGCATGTGGTGTGAACTGGCCCTTAAGGAATAAAAGTTATTTAAAACTACTCGCGGCTATAATGAAATGTCGGTCCGGCAATTAGGGATAAGCCAAACACCCCCCTGTTCGGTTCGCACCAGACCTTGCGAACAGGCAAAAAAGTTGTGCGAACACCGTTAAAGTCTATGGGACACGAACATGAATACCGTATATACTCGAGTATAAGTCGAGGCCCTAATTTACCACAAAAAAATGGGAAAAACGTATTGACCCGAGTATAAGACGAGGGTGAGAAATGCACAGCTACTGTAAGTGGAAAAGAGGGTCAGCAATGCCCATTTGCAGCCTCACTGTGCCCATTTGCATGCCTCACTGTGCCCATTTGCAGCCATAGGTCCCCCGAACTTCAAACTCGGTAGTTAAGTGTTCCTAGATGCCCCCTAGCTGCAGCCAAAATTTGGGGTCTCTGAACCCAAAGTGTCCCGAAATGACATTGCTGCAGATGGACACAGTTGACCGACTTCGGGGCCCCGTATCTTGGGGCCACTTAGTGCTAGGATCCCCAAATTTGGTGTGCAAACCTAGTGAAACTAGTACCATAAAATATCCAAAGCTGGGATTTCTAGCACAAAGTGGCCCCGAGATACAGGGCCCCAAAAATCGGTTCAGAAAATGTCAAGCACTTTTCTGCAGCTGAGAATGACATTTTCCAAACCTATTTTGAGGCCCCGTATCTCGGGGCCACTTAGGGCTAAGAACGCCAGCTTTGGATATTTTATGGTACCAGGTCCACTGAGTTTGCACACCAAATTTGGGGTTCCTAGCACCAAGTGGCCCTGAGATACGGGGCCCCAAAGTCGGTTTAGAAAATGTCAAGCACTTTTCTGCAGTAGAGAATGACATTTTCTGAACCGATTATGGGGCCCCATATCTCGGGGCCACTTAGTGCTAGGAACGCCAGCTTTGGATATGTTCGGAAAATGAAATTTTTTGCTGCAGAAAAGTGCTTGACTCGAGTATAAGTCGAGGGGGCACTTTCAGCACAAAAAAATGTGCTGAAAAACTAAACTTATACTCGAGTATATACGGTAATCAAAAGTGCTAATTTTAAAGGCTTATATGCAAGTTATTGTCATAAAAATTGTTTGGGGACCTGCGTCCTGCCTCAGGGGACATGGATCAATGCAAAAAAAAGTCATAAAAATGGCCGTTTTTCAGGAGCAGTGATTTTAATAATGCTTAAAGTGAAACAATAAAAGTGTAATATTCCTTTTAAATTTCGTACCTGGGGGTGTCTATAATATACCTGTAAACGGGCGCATGTTTCCCGTGTTTAGAACAGTCTGACAGCAAAATGACATTTCAAAGGGAAAAAAGTAATTTAAAACTACTCGTGGCTATTAATGAATTGCCGGTCCGACAATACACATAAAAGTTCATTGATAAAAACGGCATGGGAATTCCCCACAGGGGAACCCTGAACCCAAATTTAAAAAAAAAATGACGTGGGGGGGTCCCCCTGGATTCCATACCAGGCCCTTCAGGTCTGGTATGGATATTAAGGGGAACCTTGTGCCAAAATTTTTTAAAAAATGGCGTGGGGTCCCCCCAAAATCCATACCCGACCCTTATCCGAGCATGCAACCTGGCAGGCCGCAGGAAAAGAGGGGGGACGAGAGAGTGGCCCCCCTCCTGAACCGTACCAGGCCACATGCCCTCAACATTGGGAGGGTGCTTTGGGGTAGCCCCCAAAACACCTTGTCCCCATGTTGATGAGGACAAGGGCCTCATTTCCACAACCCTTGGCCGGTGGTTGTGGGGGTCTGCAGGCGGGGGGCTTATCGGAATCTGGAAGCCCCCTTTAACAAGGGGACCCCCAGATCCTGGCCCTCCCCCCTGTGTGTAATGGTAAGGGGGTACAAAATTACCCCTACCATTTCACAAAAAAACTGTCAAAAATCTTAAAAAGGACAAGAGACAGTTTTTGACAATTCCTTTATTTAAATGCTTCTTCTATCTTCTATCTTTCTTCGGTTTCTTCCTCCATCTTCTTCCTCTTCTGGTACTTCTGATTCTTCCTCCGGTGTTCTCGTCCAGCATCTTCCTCCACGGCATCTCCTTCCCTTCTCCTCAGGCTGCTCCGCATCCATGCATGGAGGGGGGATCCCGCTGTGTGACGCTTCTCCTCTTCTGACGGTTCTTAAATAATGGGGGGGTGGGGCCACCCAGTGACCCCGCCCCCCCTCTGACACACGGGGACTTGACTGGGACTTCCCTGTGGCGTTTCCCATGACATCAGAGGGGGCGGGGTCACCAGGTGGCCCCACCCCCCATTATTTAAGAACCGTCAGAAGAGGAGAAGCGTCACCCAGCGGGAGCCTCCCTCCATGCATGGATGCGGAGCGGCCCGACAAGAAGATGAAGACAGAAGCGTCACACAGCGGGAGCCTCCCTCCATGCCACCATGGATGCAGAGCGGCCCGAGGAGAAGAAGGGAAGGAGACGCCGCTGAGGAAGATGCCGGATGAGAACACCGGAGGAAGAACCAGAAGTACCAGTAGAGGAAGAAGATAGAGGAAGAAACCAAAGGAAGATAGAAGAAAGAAGAAGCATTTAAATAAAGGAATTGTCAAAAACTGTCTTTTGTCATTTTTAACATTTTTGACAGTTTTTTGTGAAATGGTAGGGGTACTTTTGTACCCCCTTACCATTTCACACAAGGGAGAGGGCCGGGATCTGGGGGTCCCCTTGTTAAAGGGGGCTTCCAGATACCGATAAGCCCCCCTAAGACCCCCACAACCACCGGCCAGGCTTGTGGGGGATGAGGCCCTTGTCCTCATCAACATGGGGACAAGGTGTTTTGGGGGTTATTCCAGCAAAAATATGGACACTTTTCAGCCAGTGCGTTTGATAACACAGTTCTCACAACAACACAATGAAGTCAGAGATATTCTAAATAAATTTTGGCCTCTTCTTGTTGCTGACAACACTATCAAGAAATACATTAAATCCCATGCCGAGATTACTTATCACCGCTCTCCATCATTAAGAGACAAAATTATAGCTAGCCATCACTTACCTAAATCAGAATCTATATTGATGACCTCTGGCACATTTCCTTGTGGAAACTGTGACATGTGCGATTTTGTGTATGATTTACGTGAAACTCCACTTCCAAATGGTCATATACACAGAATAAAACAAAAAGTTACTTGTCAAACTGTAGGCATAGTATACTTGGCCACTTGTGTGTGTGGCTGCTATTATGTTGGGAAAACCCAACGTCCATTTAATGTACGCATACGCGATCACATTAAACCACTGTATAAGTATAAGACATCTACCTCAATTAACTGACATAAAGCAGATCAACACAACTATGATCCTCATGTCATGGGTTTCACAGCTCTCGAACATGTCCCTGTACATGCCAGAGGCGGTGATATCGATCAGAAATTGCTCCAATTGGAGACAAAATGGATACACACCCTGGATGCTATCAAGTACCCAGGGCTCAATGAGTACATTAGCTTTAAGTCGTTTCTTTAAACATTTTTCATGGATCTAATTTAAAATATTGTTAGATCTTATCTTATGTTTCCTCCCGTCTTTCTCTTTCCCACATAGGTCGGCCTTGTCTGCTCAAGATTTAGCTTAAATGATCGGTATTGTTAGCACCTTTATTATTTTAATTACTTTCTTATCTTATTGAATACTTTTTGTTCATAATATCAGTAATTATCTTTATGCAATATGTGCATTACCTGTATGCCTATAATTTGTGCTGTTATGTGGTCAATTGATGTCTTCACAAATGTATATGCGACTTCGTTATTTGCGAGCTGTCGGTCCTGCTTTTTGGGTAACGCGCTATGGACATGGCCCTCTTTTCCGCCCTATTGTGTGCGGGCGTTTTGGAGTCTCATTATGTCCCATGCTCATTTCCACCTGCTTTTATTCACCCACGGCGCTTCTATGGAGCCCTTTGTGCTGCCAGGTGCTGTCCCCCCTCCTCTCCTGTCTCCCCTTCTCCGCCCTTTATGGTGTCCCATGGCGTCCCTTATGGCTTCTCTGTCGGATCCCCGTGGGCGGTGTGGGTCCATCGGGATGTAGGTATCCAGATTTATGGGGATACCCTGGCTGTATGGACACCCAAGGACATTGCAACCTGCAGTTGCCCGCCCCGTGCCATTGACATCTGGTGATCGGTTCATTTCCAGTGCATTGTGTTGTCACTTCTCAATGGCTACACAATGCAGCGCTGTGTCCGTAGCGTGTGTACACACGTGACTCCGACACTGCCGCTAAGTCTCCTGGTCCTTGTAGGCCCAGGAGCCTTGCCGAGCCGCGCATGCGCAATGGCCTTTTTGTCCTCTCACACGTGCAGTGACGTCAGACGCTGCACGTGTGTTGGGGGGCATAAGATCGCCGGCATCCCCGGCCATATCCCCGGCCATATCACCGCCGGGGATCACAGGACATGGTTGCTCCATGTTCACTCCGCTCCGGTAAGCCTGCTAATGCTCTGTAACCCCTTCACATGTTAAATGCTGTTTCACAGCAAATCCATATGTGCTTTCCTTTTTCTCTTTTATTTCTACCTTAGTGTATTAGACTGTGTTGTTTAACCAACTTATCATCTTCTGGATTAGCCATCTACCCAGCCCTCAGCACTATCTACTTTGGGTAAGTGCTCCAATATACCCGGACCTTTATGTCTTCAGTAGTATACACATGATGACATTTGGCGGTTCGTTTGCATATCATCTAACATGGCTTACTGTTGCTGATTCGTTCTATCCCTATTTGTAGAAAATACATGTCCAGATCCCTTCATTTCGTTTGTGACCGGGTCTGATGCCAAAATCGAAGCGTGCCCCGCTGTCCTGTGTTTATAAAGACTATATATAAATTTTTTAAGTATCATTTTGAGACTATGTTAGTCCAGCATAAACTAGTAGATTTATAAACCTTGACCCACTGATACCGCCATAACTGCTTTGTACTATATGCACTTTGCCAGGTCCTCTTATCTGCCCCCTGCAGCTGCTTACTGTACCCCGACTCCTGGTTCCGCTCTTGAGGTTTTCTGCACCTGCTTGTGGGGATTTGCAGGTAGTCATTTTCCACCGTGGGTAGTTTGGGTTGCTTGCAGGGTGGTGGTTGGGCGGAGGATGGGTTGGTTTACTTGTGGATGCCTTGGTATCCATGTTGCGCCCTGGGTGATATTTGTAGGATCATGCCTGACAGTTCGCAAACATGTTCAATGTTGATTTATGTCGTTTTTAAAAAACAATTTCCCTGATGTATTTTGATTCTATACTGTTGTTATTATATATATTGCCTGTTGATTGTCAATTTTTCTTTGTAGATTATATAGTAGCGGCATAGGTATTACCAACTGTCCCTAAGGAAGCCACTTCTGGCGAAACATGTAGGACCCCCAAATACCTATTTATGGAACTGGCCGCCACACCTTCAGGCCAAACCTTGTAATAACCTGGCTATATATGGTCTTAATATGTCTTGTATGTTATTGCACACCATGTCTATGTAACAATTTGCAATATTTTACCTTTTAAAAAAGTTGTCAAATAAAATTTCATGTTTTTTATCCAATTACACTCTGTTTTTTTTTTTTGGCACCGCTATAATCCCTGCATCCCTGTTCTATATACTAGTTTCAAATTTTTGGGATGAGGTGCCGTGTCATATTGAATACTATCCAATCATCCCCCCCTTTCTGAATTACACCCTCCCAATGTTGAGGGCATGTGGCCTGGTACGGTTCAGGAGGGGGGGCGCCAGGTTGCATGCTCAGGTAAGGGTCTGGTATGGATTTTTAGGGGAACCCCATGCCATTTTTTTATTTTTTTTTGGCGTGGGGTTCCCCTTAATATCCATACCAGACCTGAAGGGCCTGATATGGAATTTCGGGGAACCCCACGCATTTTTTTTTCTGAATTGTGTTTGTTTTCTTAATGCTGTTTTTATCAATGAACTTGTATGTGTTTTGCCAGACTGACATTTCATTAGAGCCGCACGAAGTGAACCAGCGTTAAAAAAAAACAAAAAAAAACAGAGGTGCGCCCATTCAACCTATGCAAATGCTTTTACGTTGCCTGACATTGACTAATATTTTGCCTAATTTACTAATATTTTACTAAAGTATTTGAACAAGCGCAAATGCCGTTTGAGCATGTGCAGTGTATAAATTCACCCCCCGCAGTTTAAATGTATTTGCCAGCGCTGCCGGCTTGTTCCGAGAAAGTTACTTTCTCGTTCTATATTGGCCATATTTGTGACTTGGGGCAGTTAGTACATCACCCCCATATTATTGGCACTTCCAGCTTGTTTAAATTTTAAGTTAAACATGCCATGCTTCAGGTCTATAGTGTCGTACAGATCACCTCTTCCCGTGCGCCGGGCAGAGAATAGTAAATGGGGGATCGCGCTGCATTACCAGCGCAAATGCTTTGTAAATACGAAAATGTCATTTGGGCATTGGTGTGCAACGCAAGTCATGGCGCAAATGCTTCGTAAATCAGTCCCACAGCCTCTTCTTTATCCATGACCAAACAGGGTTTTATAGCAACACCTACAGGAGTAAAACACTAGGAAGAAAAAAACTTTGGCACCTCCTGTAATGATGTGTATACTTTGTTATAATTCAAGTTCAATTGTTATGCCTAGTTCCTTATGCATGTTAGGAAACAGTTTTGGTCATGTGATCTGGGGGTGGGGAGCTGTGGAGAGTTCTGTAAGATGGATGCTGCTGAATAAACACCAGGCTCATGTTAAAGCTCTTGCTGTCTGCCTATTCTTGGTGGTAAATCATCACATGGTACCAGAAGTGGGGTGAGAAGAATCATGGCAGCAAACGGCAACACAAAGAACATTCCATCCCTGGATTTGGAATCAGGGAATATATCTGAAAACTGGTCACCATGGAGGGAGCTGATAGAGCTTGTGTTTGCAGGACCAGATGCAGACAAATGGTCTGATCAGCAGAAAGCAGCTCACTTTCTGATATGTGTGGGACAAAGGACGTGATGTGTGCTGAGCCTGGCAGGCAAGTGGGGAGATCACTGCAGAGGACAAAAAGAAAACAGGGGTACTGTTTGCAAAGTTTGAGGCGTACTGCAACCCAAGGAGAAACTCCACAGTGCAAAGGAAACTGTTTTTATGAGAGGAATCGGTGTGGAGGTGAGTCTGTGGATGAATGGGTAACACAGCTGTGCTTGCTTGCCAAAGACTGTGCTTTCTGTGATGCTGGAGATATGATAAAAGACGGCATTCTGATGGGCAGTAAGTTTAAGGAAGTTCAGGAAAAGCTGCTGCAGCAAGAAGACTTAAATCTTGAGAAAGCTATAAGAATTACCAGAGCCTATGAAATGTCAAGAAAGGACATGAAGGTACTGGAAGGAACACAGTTCCAGATTAATGCTATAGAAAATCACAGAAGCAGATATGGGCAATAGGGATGAGCTTCGAGTTCGAGATGAACTCATGTTCGACTCGAACATTGGCTGTTCGCAAGTTCACCGAACAGCGAACAATTTGGGGTGTTCACGGCAAATTCGAATGCCGCGGAATACCCTTTAAAAGTCTATGGGAGAAATCAAAAGTGCTAATTTTAAAGACTTATATGCAAGTTATTGTCATAAATAGTGTTTGGGGACCTGGGTCCTGCCCCAGGGGACATGGATCAATGCAAAAAAAGTTTTAAAAACGGCAGTTTTTTCAGGAGAAGTGATTTTAATAATGCTTAAAGTCAAACAATAAAAGTGTAATATCCCTTTAAATTTCGTAGCTGGGGGGTGTCTATAGTATGTCTGTAAAGGGGCGCATGTTTCCTGTGTTTAGAACAGTCTGACAGCAAAATGACATTTCGAAGGAAAAAACCCATTTAAAACTACTCGCGGCTATGGCATTGCCGCCCGACAATACACATAGAAGTTCATTGCTAAAAACGGCATGGGAATTCCCCACAGGGGAACCCCGAACCAAGATTAAAAAAAAAAATGATGTGGGGGTCCCCCTAAATTCCATACCAGGCCCTTCAGGTCTGGTATGGATTTTAAAGGGAACCCCGTGCCAAAAAATAAATAAAAAACGGCGTGGGGTCCCCCCAAAAATCCATACCAGACCCTTATCCGAGCACGCAACCTGGCAGGCCGCAGGAAAAGAGGGGGGGACGAGAGTGCGCCCCCCCTCCTGAACCATACCAGGCCACATGCCCTCAACATTGGGAGGGTGCTTTGGGGTAGCCCCCCAAAACACCTTGTCCCCATGTTGATGAGGACAAGGGCCTCATCCCCACAACCCTGGCCAGTGGTTGTGGGGGTCTGCGGGCGGGGGGCTTATCGGAATCTGGAAGCCCTCTTTAACAAGGGGACCCCCAGATCCCAGCCCCCCCTGTGTTAAATGGTAAGGGGGTACAAAAGTACCCCTACCATTTCACAAAAAAATGTCAAAAATGTTACAAATTACAAGAGGCAGAATTTGACAATTCCTTTATTTAAAGTCTTCTTTTTTTCATCTTCTGTCTTCTTTCTTCCATCTTCTATCTTCCTTCGATTTCTTCCTCCATCTTCTTCTTCCTCCGATCCTCTGCTTCTTCGGTGTTCTCGTCTGGCATCTCCCTCCGTGGCATCTGCTTCTCTTCATCTTCTTCTCTTCATCTTCTTTTTGGGCCTCTCCGCATCCATAATTGGATGGGAGGCTCCCGCTGTGTGACGCTTCTCTCCATCTTTTTCTCCATCTTCTTGTCTTCATCTTCTTTTCGGGCTGCTCCACATCCATGATGGCATGGACCCCCAGATCCCGGCCCACCCCTGTGTGAAATGGTAAGGGGGGTACTTACCCCTACCATTTCACTAAAAAACTGTCAAAAATGTTAAAAATGACAAGAGACAGTTTTTGACAATTCCTTTATTTAAATGCTTCTTCTTTCTTCCTTCATTTTCTTCTTCTTCTGGTTCTTCCTCCGGCGTTCTCGTTCAGCATCTCCTCTGCGGCGTCTTCTATCTTCTTCTCCTCGGCCGCTCCGCACCCATGGCATGGGGGGAGGCTCCCGCTCTTCTCATCTTCTTCTCTTCTTCTTTTCTTCTCTTCTTCTCTTCTTCTCTTCTTCTTTTTCTTCTCCGGGCCGCTCCGCATCCATGCTGGCATGGAGGGAGGCTCCCGCTGTGTGATGGTGTCTCCTCGTCTGACGGTTCTTAAATAATGGGGGGCGGAGCCCCCTGGTGACCCCGCCCCCCTCTGACGCACGGGACATGACAGGACTTCCCTGTGGCATTCCCCGTGACGTCACAGGGAAGTCCTGTCAAGTCACTGTGCGTCAGAGGGGGGCCCCGCCCCCTGTTATTTAAGAACCGTCAGACGAGGAGATGCCTTCACACAGCGGGAGCCTCCCTCCATGCCAGCATGGATGTGGAGCGGCCCGGAGAAGAAAATGAAGAAGAGAAGAAGAGAAGAAAAGAGGATGAAGAAGAATAAGAGAAGAACGGGAGCCTCCCCCCATGCCATGGGTGCGGAGTGGCCTGAGGAGAAGAAGATAGAAGATGCCGCAGAGGAGATGCTGGACGAGAACGCCGGAGGAAGAACCAGAAGAAGAAGAAGAAGATGAAGGAAGAAAGAAGAAGCATTTAAATAAAGGAATTGTCAAAAACTGTCTCTTGTCATTTTTAACATTTTTGACAGTTTTTTAGTGAAATGGTAGGGGTATGTACCCCCTTACAATTTCACACAGGGGGGAGGGCCGGGATCTGGGGGTCCCCTTGTTAAAGGGGGCTTCCAGATTCCGATAAGCCCCCCGCCCGCAGACCCCCACAACCACCGGCCAGGGTTGTGGGGATGAGGCCTTTGTCCTCATCAACATGGGGACAAGGTGTTTTGGGGGGCTACCCCAAAGCACCCTCCCAATGTTGAGGGCATGTGGCCTGATACGGTTCAGGAGGGGGGGCGCTCTCTCGTCCCCTCCCTCTTTTCCTGCAGCCTACCAGGTTGCGTGCTCGGATAAGGGTCTGGTATGGATTTTTGGGGGGACCCCACACCGTTTTTTGTTTTTTTTTGCGCGGGGTTCCCCTTAAAATCCGTACCAGACCTGAAGGGTCTGGTATAGAATTTAGGGGGACCCCCATGTCATTTTTTTTTTTTTTTAAATTTTGGTTCGGGGTTCCCCTGTGGGGAATTCCCGTGACGTTTTTATCAATGAACTTCTATGTGTATTGTCGGACCGGCAATGCAATAGCCGCGAGTAGTTTTAAATGGGTTTTTTCCTTCGAAATGTCATTTTTCTGTCAGACTGTTCTAAACACAGGAAACATGCGCCCCTTTACAGGCATACTATAGACACCCCCAGCTACGAAATTTAAAGGGATATTACACTTTTATTGTTTGACTTTAAGCATTATTAAAATCACTGCTCCTGAAAAAACAGCCGTTTTTAAAACTTTTTTTTGCATTGATCCATGTCCCTTGGGGCAGGACCCAGGTCCCCAAACACTTTTTATGACAATAACTTGCATATAAGCCTTTAAAATTAGCACTTTTGATTATTCATGTTTGTGTCCCATAGACTTTAACGGTGTTCGAACAAACTTTTTTCCTGTTCGCATGTTCTGGTGCGAACCGAACAGGGGGGTGTTTGGCTCATCCCTAATGGGCAAGAAAGAACACACAAAGGAATAAAGAACACCTATGGCACTGGGACAAGTAACACACAAGAAGCGTGTGGATATTATGGAAACACGCACCATAAAAATAGTGTCTGTCCGACAAGGGGGCAGTTATGCAATACATGCAAGAAAAGAGGACATTTTGCCAGGGTGTGTAAACTGTCTTCACAAACCAGAAACGCCATAGAGGACAATGATGACAATGCAGGGTCAGACACAGACTGCACCCCAATATATCTTGCAGCAGTACAAAAAACACATGAGTCTGTAGATGAAGCAACTGTAACATTACATATAGGGGCTAACAAAACTCCACATTCAAAATGGATACAGGAGCACAAGTAAATTGTGTGCCAAGCCAAATATACCTGGAACACCTCAGTAATGAATCCCTCTTAGAGACTCAGGACCTACCAAAACTAATGGGTTATGGTGGTGAAAAGCTGAAAGTAATGGGTCGCTGTCATGCAAAATGTTCATACAAGGGATTTGAAAAGGTTTTACAATTGTTTGTGATAGAAACACAAGCCCCAGCCATGCTAGGTCTCAGAACAAGTAAAGAGATTGGACTTGTGAAGATCATAATGACTGTGGATGGTGGGCACAGAGGTCTGACAGAGGCTGACATTAAACGTTAGTATTGTGATCTATATTGTTTGTGATGTATATTGTTTATTAAGTATTGTTTATTTTGCATTTTGCACTTTGTATATAACATGTATTATGTTATTGTATTCATACAAATGTCTTGTACGTGACAGTGACATTGCACAGTACAGTGTATATTTATCATGGTCAACAATAGGACTAGCTATACTCCACACAATATTCCCAGCTAGTGCTTAATGATGTTAGGTGCGGTTTTTAATATGATTTGTTTATTTCTCACGACTCTGCCTTTTTCCCCCTGTGTTTTGTGTATATGTCTCCCCCTGGCTGGTTTTGCTCTTCCGATGGGGGGGCGGTGTTGTGCCACACATGCCTTCCTGGCAGGACAAGAGGGGAGACGCTTGGGCCCTGCGTCTCCTAAATGCGTCCACTAGGTGTCAGCACCTTGCATTGGACGCTTCTTGCCTGCCAGCGGCGTCCCGGATCCCTTCCGGACCCCGTGCGCATGCGCTGCGCGACCTTGGGCGCGCGCGCACGTGAGGTCACAGCGTCTGCGCGGTTGCAGCGGAAGTGACGGGTGTCCCTGAGGGCTTGTTCTCCTCGAACGACGGGGGGACCATGCGAAAAGCGCACCTGTGTGCTGCTCCTCCCCGTGGTTGAGGGGGAGGGAGGAGGGGATTAGACATGCACCCGCACCTGTAGGGGTTTCCAGCCAATCAGCACCTCCTTATAAAAAGGACATAGCTACATGGGAGGCTCAACGATCCTCTCTTGACTTTGTGAAATGCCTGCATGCAGCCACCGGTCTCATGTAATGGTAAGTGCCCTTAGAATGTTTGGAAATGCTTTCCTTCATGTATGGTTTACACCACTGCCATAGAGCACTTCTCTGTAATACCCCCGTCTCTATTTAAACATGTTTGATGCTGACCTTATACTTTTCAGAACCTGGGCTAATTAATCTAAGCTCTCCTGGTCTTCAGTATTAGGTAATAATCACTACCATCACCTCATGCACCCCCTTATCTTGGTGTTCACATTGCATGCACTTTTTTGGTTTTTAAACTCCTGTGTGGGTTGTATATGGTTTCAGGGCTTTACTATCATTTTCATCTTGTGCCTTTCCACTCTTCCCTTGACTTTTTGCTCTCCTACCTCTTACACCTCCACCGCTGCACCACTTTCACACTTCTTTCCCCTTTCCAGCCTTGTGGCTGGACTCTTTCACTTTATACACTTTTCGCTCATTGGTGCATGGTTAGTATTATTATTTCCAATACCTTCACTGCTGTATGGTCTTGCAGGGACAGCAGGGGTCTCTTTGTTTGTCTCATCATGTCACTCATCACTTAGGTCACACATTCTGCACTTCTTGTCTTTCACAGATTTTTTTTTCCTTGTCTGTTCCTCTCACCTCTTCCCCGCTTTCACTCTTCTCACATTTCTTTCCCTTCCCTTTTCCCCCCGCCCCCCCCCCCTCTTCTTTCCTCCCTTCCCCTCACTTCCATTCCTCATGTTTTTTTCCATTCCGTTCCTTTGTATTCTTGTCCCCTGCATGCCCCTACACCCACATCCAACACCAGGAAAGTGCTCTGAATCAGGGGAATTTGTATTCCTCTAAGAGAATTAATTATTTCTTGCTTTCAATTTGATTGCAATATCATCGTCACTCCACCTCGGGTGCAGTGAGTGCCGGCTGCCCATTTCTCCCTGCTTCCCTCCCCTGTGTGGGGGGGTAATAAATGCATGATTCCTCGTAAGGCATGTCTGGCCCACCGCCCACTCTTTGAGGAGTTGACCCAGTACTGGGGAGGCATAAACTCAGGAGGGACCATATCCTCTTCATCTTGAACACCTAACATTATCGGGAATTTTGTGATTGATTGGTAATTATACAAGTTTTGTAGGTGTACTGTGTTACATATGTGAATCTGCTATTGTTGAGTCCTACATTCTGTTTGATACATGATTATATTTTCACAGTTGACAATTATCCTCTGAAAAAGACCCAGTTGGTCGAAACGTGTCAGGATTTTAATATTTAACATTCTCTTGTTGTCCTAATACATTGTATTGCACATTGTTCCCGATTACGGGCACTGTCCGCTGTGTTTTTTATATTTTTTATTGGATATTCTATCCCAGTTCATGTCCTGACTCTATAGGTCAGAATTCATTTGTTACATACTACTTTTTGTACCAATAAAATTATGCTTTGATTATTCATCTTGTATTTACTGGCTGCTTAAAAGCCCCGCTAGGGGGTTCTTCGTACAATTTTCATGAGTACTGTGATCTATTCAAGGGCCTGGGGTGCCTCCTGGGTGTAAGCCGCATACGTATAAAAGAGGGTGCACAGCCTGTCATTCATGCCCCAAGGAGAATACCTTTAACTCTTGTGAATAAAGTCAGACAAGAACTCACTAGGATGGAGAAGCTGGGAGTAGTAAAAAAGGTCACAAAACCATCAGAATGGCTCAGTTCTATGGTTGTGGAGGAGAAGAACAACACAGGTGCAATTCGTATATGCATTGACCCACGTGATTTAAATAAAGTCATAATGAGAGAACACTGCTGTGACAGACCTAGCCGGGAAAGAGACTTTTGGAGGGGATTGTATGCTAGCCTCTTGCCGATTGATCGTGGGCCCTGGCATTTGGGGGAATGGTGCTCTTTGTGAGCTGTATGCCTGGGGACCCTTGAGGCGGTATTACTGTGGATTCGGGTCCTGGTCCCTCAGGACACAGACTCTGGGGACCCTGGATTTGCCATATTAGAACTGGTGGCTGATTCATAATGCTGGGACAAATACTGTTAGAAGACACTGATGTCAATTCCAGCCACCTGTCTGTCTGTTGCCTGCTAGAATGTGTATTGTAAAGAAGTCTCTAGTATGGGATCTAAGAGTCATTAGATCCCCATTGTTGTTTGTGTTAATTAACTCTGCTATTGTGATAATGTTGATTGGGTTTTCTGAGCTACAAGACGGCCAGTCTGGCCTAAAGGTCATGTCTGAGTCATCTAGGCTGTCTAAAGGGATAAGTTAATTAGCCCATGTTGATTAGGTTAATTAGGTTACAGGTGTATTGTTAGAGTAATATGAGCCGGATGTATGCACCTCCACTTTTAGTGTATAAAAGAGCCTGCATTTTTCAATAAAAGAGATTCCTGGTTGAACTTACATACAGCCTGCCTAGTGTTTGTTCTGAGCTACACAACAGGATTAGAACAGCATATAGCTGTAGTTCTAGTCCCGGAGCATCGGATGACCGAACCATCAGACGTTGCAATCTGATTCTATAGCTGCAGAGGAGTGTCGGGAGAGTGGAACCGAGCGAGCAAGGGGCTTGTTACAACTACAAACTCCCCACCATAGAGAATATAGTGCACAATCTAGTAGGAGCAACAGTATTTGGTGTACTAGATGCCCATTTGGGTTACTGGCAATTGCGTCTTGATGAAGCCAGCAGGTACTTGACCTCCAGGGATGAGCTTCGAGTTCGAGTCGAACTCATGTTCGACTCGAACATCGGCTGTTCGCCAGTTCGCCGAACAGCGAACAATTTGGGGTGTTCGCGGCAAATTTGAAAGCCACGGAACACCCTTTAAAAGTCTATGGGAGAAATCAAAAGTGATAATTTTAAAGGCTTATGTGCATGGTATTGTCATAAAAAGTGTTTGGGGACCTGGGCCCTGCCCCAGGGGACATGTATCAAACAATAAAAGTGTAATATTCCTTTAAATTTCATACCTGGGGGGTGTCTATAGTATGCCTGTAAAGGGGCGCATGTTTCCCGTGTTGAGAACAGTCTGACAGCAAAATGACATTTCAAAGGAAACAAAGTCATTTAAAACTACTACTATTAATGAATTGCCGGTCCGACAATACACATAAAAGTTCATTGATAAAAACTGCATGGGATTTCCACACAGGGGAACCTCGAACCAAAATGTAAAAAAAAAAAAACTGGCGTGGGGGTCCCCCTAAATTCCATACCAGACCCTTCAGGTCTGGTATGGATATTAAGGGGAACCTTGCGCCAAAATTACAGAAAAAAAGGTGTAGGGGTCCCCCCAAAAATCCATACCAGACCCTTATCCAAGCACGCAACCTGGCAGGCTGCAGGAAAAGAGGGGGGGATGAGAGAGCACCCCCCCTCCTGAACCATACCAGGCCACATGCCCTCAACATTGGGAGGGTGCTTTGGGGTAGCCCCCCAAAACACCTTGTCCCCATGTTGATGAGGACAAGGGCCTCATCCCCACAACCCTTGGCCAGTGGTTGTGGGGGTCTGCGGGTGGGGGGCTTATCGGAATCTGGAAGCCCTCTTTAACAGAAAAAAACTGTCAAAAATGTTAAAAATTACAAGAGGCAGAATTTGACAATTCCTTTATTTAAAGTCTTCTTTTTTTCATCTTCTATCTTCCATCTTCTATCTTCCTTTGGTTTCTTCCTCCATCTTCTTCTTCCTCCGATCCTCTGCTTCTTCGGTGTTCTCGTCCGGCATCTCCCTCCATGGCATCTGCTTCTCTTCATCTTCTTCTCTTCATCTTCTTTTTGGGCCGCTCCGCATCCGTAATTGGATGGGAGGCTCCCGCTGTGTGACGCATCTCCCCATCTTTTTCTCCATCTTCTTGTCTTCATCTTCTTTTCGGGCTGCTCCACATCCATGATGGCATGGAGGGAGGCTCCCGCTGTGTGACGCTTCTCGTCTTCTGACGGTTCTTAAATAACGGAGGGCGGGGCCACCCGATGACTCCACGCCCCTCTGACGCACGGGACTTGACGGGGACTTCCCTGTGGCATTCCCCGTGACGTCAGAGGGGCAGGTGATCCTGCCCTCCGTTATTTAAGAACCGTCAGAAGAGGAGAAGCATCACACAGCGGGAGTTATACATGTGCCCTGGGGCAGGACCCGGGTCCCCAAACCCTTTTTAGGACAATACCATGCAAATTAGCCTTTAAAATGAGCACTTTTGATTTAGAATGTTCGAGTCCTATAGACTTCAATGGGGTTCTAACGTTCGTGCGAAGTTTTGGTTTACGAAGCATTTGCGCCATGACTTGCAGTGCACACCAATGCGCAAATGACATTTTCGTATTTACAAAGCATTTGCGCTGGTAACGCAGCGCGATCCCCCATTTACTATTCTCTGCCCGGCGCACGGGAAGAGGTGATCTGTACGACACTATAGACTTGGAGCATGGCATGTTTAACTTCTCCCTCCATGCCATCATGGATGCGGAGCGGCCCGAAAAGAAGATGAAGAGAGAAGCGTCACACAGTGGGAGCCTCCCATCCAATCATGGATGCGGAGCGGTCCGAAAAGAAGATATAGATGAAGAGAAGAAGATGCTGCGGAGGGAGATGCCGGATGAGAACACCGGAGAAAGAAGCAGAGGATCGGAGGAAGAAGTAGATGGAGGAAGAAACCGAAGGAAGATAGAAGAAAGAAGATAGAAGATGGAAAAAAGAAGACTTTAAATAAATGAATTGTCAAAAACTGTCTCTTGTCATTAACATTTTTGACAGTTTTTTTGTGAAAAGGTAGGGGTAGTTTTGTACCTTCTTACCATTTAACAGAGGGGGGGCAGGATCTGGGGGTCCCCTTGTTAAAGGGGGCTTGTGGGGATGAGGCCCTTGTCCTCATCAACATGGGGACAAGGTGCTTTGGTGGGCTACCCCAAAGCATGCTTCCAATGTTGAGGGCATGTGGCCTAGTACGGTTCAGGAGGGGGGCGCTCTCTCGTTCCCCCCTTTTTTCCTGCGGCCTGCCAGGTTGCGTGCTCGGATAAGGGTCTGGATTTTTGCGGGGACCCCCACGCCAGTTTTTTTTTAAAATTTTGGTTCGGGGTTCCCCTGTGGGGAAATCCTATGCAGTTTTTATCAATGAATGTTTGTGTATTGTCGGACTGGCAATTCATTAATAGCCGCGAGTAGTTTTAAATGACTTTTTTCCTTTGAAATGTCATTTTGCTGTCAGACTGTTCTGAACACGGGATACATGCGCCCCTTTACAGGCATACTATAGACACCCCCCAGGTACGAAATTTAAAGGAATATTACACTTTTATTGTTTGACTTTAAGCATTATTAAAATCACTGCTCCCGAAAAAACGGCCGTTTTTAAAACTTTTTTGCATTGATACATGTGCCCTGGGGCAGGACCCAGGTCCCCAAACTCTTTTTAGGACAATACCATGCAAATAAGCCTTTAAAATGAAAACCATTAAATAAAAGTGCTAAGACAACACGCCAGGGATATGATAGGCCAAAATATAATAGTATTTTGGCCTATCATATCCCTGGCGTGTTGGTGATGAAACATATGGAGCGGACTTTTCTTTAACTTGCCTTAATGAGATTCATATTATTATGGACTGATCACGGATGTTTTTTTGTTGCTTATGATTATGGACTTTTAATTCGTTCATATTTTGAGATAAGATGTTTACACACTCACTGTCATCACATGTATGGTGTTGTCTTAGCACTTTTATTTAATGGTTTTCATTTTATTGCTAGCGCAATTAAGTTTATTTTTATGTTTGTCACTCTATAGATATTTGGAGTTTTATTTGCAGCTGCACCTGTTCGTTTAGATGCTCACTAGCGCAGGTTGATTCTACAATTTTTAAATAAGCCTTTAAAATTAGCACTTTTGATTTTGAATGTTCGAGTCCTATAGACTTCAATGGGGTTCTAGCGTTCGTGCGAAGTTTTGGTCTGTTCGCAAGTTCTGGTGCGAACCGAACCGGGGGTGTTTGGCTCATCCCTATTGACCACTTTTAACTCCCCTTTGGCTCGATGGTGCTTCACAAGGGTACCTTTCGGCATAGCATCTGCACAGGAAATATTTCAAAAGAAATCGCACAAATTGATCGCTGGTTTACAGGGTGTTGAAGTAATAGTTGATGATTTGCTTGTCTATGTAAAGGATCAAATGGAACACGACAAAAACCTTACTGCTTTGCTTAATCAGTGTCGTGAGAATAATCTTACACTCTATCCAAACAAAATGCAAATTGGGGTAGAAGAAGTTACATATTTTGGACACCTACTAACCAACGAGGGCTTGAAATCAGCCTATCTTTACATCAATTGTTTATTTGAAATACTCTGAATTTATGTATCAAAATCTATTATTTAATTCAAGAGAAAATGTTCAAACTTGAAGAGTTCAATAAATGTTCTTAAAACAAAGAGGGCTTGAAGCCTGATCCAAAGAAGATTACAGTAGTTCTTAACATGAAGGCCCCAACCTCCAGAAAGGAGCTGGAGACATCACTAGGTATTTTTGACTATCTATCCAAATTCTCTCAGGGCCTTGCTCAACAGATAGCACCACTACATACACTGCTACAGAAGGATGCTGTTTGGTGTTGGGATGCAAACATGGAAAAGACTTTCGACAAAGTGCAAAAACTGATCACTAAACATCCAGGGCCAATACTGAAATATTTTGATGTAAACTATGACACTGTACTTCAAGTGGATGTATCCCTGTTTGGGTTAGGTGCTGTACTGACTCAACAAGGACATCCTGTGGCATATGCTTCACGAGCATTGACCACAACGCAAGCCAATTATGCCCAAATTGAGAAAGAGATGCTGGCTATTGTAAATGGATGTGAGAAATTTCACCAGTATATATATGGTTGCCCGGTAGTTGTGGAAACAGACCACAAGCCATTGCAGTACATCCTACAGAAATCACTAGCTTCTACACCTCCACGTCTGCAGCGGATGGTTTTGAAATTACAGCAGTATGATCTCACAGTAAAGTATAAGCCTGGAAAGGAAATTCCCAGGGCAGATACCCTGTCTAGGGTGTTTCTAGAAGGACATGAAACACGGAATGAACCTGAGTTGGAAGAACAGGTACATAAAGTACTAGCGAACATTCCAATATCAGATGTATGGCTGTAGAAGATAAGACAAGACACCAAACAGGATATAGTCCTAGAAAAACTAACTTGTGTCATGGTCAAAGGCTGGCCAAAAAAACGAAAGAAGCTGTGTCCTGAACTACAGGGATTCTGGCCTATGAAAGATGAGCTATACATTCATTTCGATATCATATTTATGAGTGACCATATTCTCATTCCTAAGTCACAGCAGGCAGAAGTACTGAAACAAATCCAGGGGCATTTGGGCGTCATTCTGTGTAAACGCAGAGCGCGGGAGTTGGTCTACTGGCCTAATTTGGACTTTGACATTGAGACACTTGTGAAGAAGTGTGAAACCTGCCAGACATTTCAAAAACACCATGCAAAGGAACCTCTTACACTGTGGAATGCTCCTTCATGGGCATGGCAGAGACTGGCTACAGATATTTTTCATTTTGAGGACAACCATTACCTGATAGTAGTAGATTACTACAGCACATACTTTGAGCTAGTGCAGCTGAGAAATTTAAAAGCATCAACAGTCAAATGGGCTTTCAAAACAATACTTTCAAGACATGGAGTGTGTGAAGAACTTGTGTCTGATAATGGGCCACAATTCTCATGTTCTGAGTTCCAGTGCTTCTTGTGTGAATGGGGAATCGGGCACAAACCCACAAGCCCCTATCACCCACAGGCCAATGGTTTAGCAGAGAAGTATGTTGGCATAGCCAAATCCATTATACTGAAAGCGCATTCATCAGAGCAAGATGTGTACCTAGGACTGTTAAAGGGGTTGTAAAGGTAAAAATTTTTTCACCTTAATGCATTCTATGCATTAAGGTGAAAAAACTTTTGACAGTACCGCCGCCCCCAGCCCCCCCGTTTTACTTACCTGACGCCTCGAATCTTCGCTGCTCGTTCTCGTCATCTTCATTGCAGCTCAGCCTGGTCGCTGATTGGCTGCAGTGGATGGATTGAAAGCAGCGCAGCCATTGGCTCGCGCTGCTGTCAATCACATCCGATGACGCGGCGCGCCGGGGGGCGGGGCCGAGTGATACAGCGAGCGGCTATAGCCGCCGGCTGTATCACGGGAGCGCGCCCGCAAGCACTCACCACCATGCGAGGGAGCTCGCATTAAGGTGGTAAATGCTTGCGGGGAGGAGCTGAAACAGCCGCCGAGGGACCCCAGAAGACCAGGTTCGGGGCCACTCTGTGCAGAACGAGCTGCACAGTGAAGGTAAGTATAACATGTTTGTTATTTAAAAAAAAAAAAAAATACCTTTACAACCCCTTTAAACTATCGTGCAACACCTATTGAAGGTTTATGCTCACCTGCACAGCTGCTAATGGGTAGAACACTGAGGACCACAGTGCCTATTGCACCACAGAAATTGCTGCCTCAGTCTATTCCACGGGATTGAGTAACAGCTCAGAGGATCATAAACCATGAAAAGGCAAAAACTGTATTTTGATAAATCTACAAAATCCCTTCGTCCACTCTTTGCTGAGCAAGCTGTGCAACAGAGTCACTGGGAATACATGGGAACCTGCTCAAATTGTCAAAGAAGCCAATTCACCAAAATCATATATAATCGAGACCAAGTGTGGACAGAAACTGAGACGAAACAGGCGTCATCTTCGTCCAGAATCTGCTGTGGATACATCATTAGAGGAACCGGGTGACAATAGAGATAAAGAACAAGCCCATGATGGCACAGAAGTCCTAAACACGGATATTGCATCCACTGAGGATACCGAGGACAGCATAAACGTATCCGCATGTGATAGTCCTGGGAGTGACTCTCAACTGGACACCAATCCTACAGATGATGAGCCAGCGATTACTTTCTCTCGCTATGGTCGAGCTATTAAACCAAAGATATGGAGGGACTTTGTCTCATATTAAATGCTTCATACTTGAGAGTAGGGATGAGCCGAACACCCCCCTGTTCGGTTCGCACCAGAACATGCAAACAGGAAAAAAGTTTGTTCGAACACGCGAACACCGTCTATGGGACAGTCTATGGGACATGAACATGAATAATCAAAAGTGCTAATTTTAAAGGCTTATATGCAAGTTATTGTCATAAAAAGTCATAAAAAGTGTTTGGGGACCTGGGTCCTGCCCCAGGGGACATGGATCAATGCAAAAAAATTTTTTAAAAACGTCCGTTTTTTCAGGAGCAGTGATTTTAACCACTTGCAGACCGCTTAACGCAGATATACGTCTGCAGAATGGCACGGGCAGGTAAGATCACGTACCTGGTACGTGATTACCTTCCCGCGGTCGGGGGGTCCCCAGCAGTTTAGTGTTCCCAAAAACGCAGTGTTAGCGGGATCAGCCCAGATACCTGCTAGCACCTGCGTTTTTCCCCTCCGCCCGGCCCAGCCCAGCCCACCCAAGTGCAGTATCGATCTATCACTGTCACTTACAAAACACTAAACGCATAACTGCAGCGTTCGCAGAGTCAGGCCTGATCCCTGCGATCGCGAACAGTTTTTTTGGTAGCGTTTTGGTGAACTGGCAAGCATCAGCGGCCTAGTACACCCCGGTCATAGTCAAACCAGCACTGCAGTAACACTTGGTGACGTGGCAAGTAGTGTCCCGCTGCCACCAAAAAGACAAACACAGGCCCGTCGTGCCCATAATGCCCTTCCTGCTGCATTCGCCAATCCTAATTGGGAACCCACCGCTTCTGCAGCACCCGTACTTACCCCATTCACATCCCCAACCAAATGCAGTCGGCTGCATGAGAGGCATTTTCTTTATGTCCTCCCGAGTACCCCTACCCAACAAACCCCCCCAAAAAAGATGTTGTGTCTGCAGCAAACGCGGATATAGGCGTGACACCCGCTATTATTGTCCCTCCTGTCCTGACAATCCTGGTCTTTGCATTGGTGAATGTTTTGAACGCTACCATACACTAGTTGAGTATTAGCATAGGGTACAGCATTCCACAGACTAGGCGCCATTTCACAGGATCTCCCAAGATGCCATCGCATTTTGAGAGACCCGAACCTGGAACTGGTTATAGTTATAAAAGTTACAGTTACAAAAAAAAGTGTAAAAAAAAAACACAAAAATATAAAAAAAAAAAAAAAAATAGTTGTCGTTTTATTGTTCTCTCTCTCTCTATTCTCTCTCTATTGTTCTGCTCTTTTTTACTGTATTCTATTCTGCAATGTTTTATTGTTGTTATGTTTTATCATGTTTGCTTTTCAGGTATGCAATTTTTTATACTTTACCGTTTACTGTGCTTTATTGTTAACCATTTTTTGTCTTCAGGTACACCATTCACGACTTTTAGTGGTTATACCAGAATGATGCCTGCAGGTTTAGGTATCATCTTGGTATCATTCTTTTCAGCCAGCGGTCGGATTTCATGTAAAAGAAATCCTAGCGGCTAATTAGCCTCTAGACTGCTTTTACAAGCAGTGGGAGGGAATGCCCCCCCCCCCCACCGTCTTCCGTGTTTTTCTCTGGCTCTCCTGTCTCAACAGGGAACCTGAGAATGCAGCCGGTGATTCAGCCAGCTGACCATAGAGCTGATCATAGACCAGAGTGGCTCCAAACATCTCTATGGCCTAAGAAACCGGATGTAAACAGCGCCATTGGGAAATTGGGGAAGCATTTTATCACACCGATCTTGGTGTGGTCAGATGCTTTGAGGGAAGAGGAGAAATCTAGTGTCTAATAGACCCAATTTTTTCAAAAAAGAGTACCTGTCACTAACTATTGCTATCATAGGGGATATTTACATTCCCTGAGATAACAATAAAAATGATTTAAAAAAAAAAATGAAAAGAACAGTTTAAAAATAAGATAAAAAAAAAATAATAATAAAGAAAAAAAAAAAAAAAAAAGCACCCCTGTCCCCCCTGCTCTCACGCTAAGGCAAACACAAGCGTCGGTCTGGCGTCAAATGTAAACAGCAATTGCACCATGCATGTGAGGTATCACCGCGAAGGTCAGATCGAGGGCAGTAATTTTAGCAGTAGACCTCCTCTGTAAATCTAAAGTGGTAACCTATAAAGGCTTTTAAAGGCTTTTAAAAATGTATTAATTTTGTTGCCACTGCACGTTTGTGCGCAATTTTAAAGCATGTCATATTTGGCATCCATGTACTCGGCCTAAGATCATCTTTTTTTTTTCATCAAACATTTGGGCAATATAGTGTGTTTTAGTGCATAAAAATTTTAAAAAGTGTGTTTTTTTCCCCCAAAAAATGCGTTTGAAAAATCGCTGCGCAAATACTGTGTGAAAAAAAAAAATGAAACCCCTCCATTTTAATCTGTAGGGCATTTGCTTTAAAAAAATATATAATGTTTGGGGGTTCAAAGTAATTTTCTTGCAAAAAAAAATATTTTTTTCATGTAATCAAAACGTGTCAGAAAGGGCTTTGTCTTCAAGTGGTTAGAAGAGTGGGTGATGTGTGACATAAGCTTCTAAATGTTGTGCTTAAAATGCCAGGACAGTTCAAACCCCCCCCCCCAAATTACCCCATTTTGGAAAGTAGACACCCCAAGCTATTTGTTGAGAGGCATGTCGAGTCCATGGAATATTTTATATTGTGACACAAGTTGCGGGAAAAAGACAAATTTTTTTTTTTTTTGCACAAAGTTGTCACTAAATGATATATTGCTCAAACGTGCCATGGGAATATGTGATATTACACCCCAAAATACATTCTGTTGCTTCTCCTGAGTATGGGGATACCACATGTGTAAGACTTTTTGGGAGCCTAGCCGTGTACGGGACCCCGAAAACCAAGCACCGCCTTCAGGCTTTCTAAGGGCGTAAATTTTTGATTTCACGCTTCACTGCCTATCACAGTTTCGGAGGCCATGGAATGCCCAGGTGGCACAACCCCCTCCAAATGACCCCATTTTGGAAAGTAGACACCCAAAGCTATTTGCTGAGAGGTATAGTGAGTATTTTGTAGACCTCACTTTTTGTCACAAAGTTTTGAAAATTGAAAAAAGAAAAAAAAAATTCTTGTCTTTCTTCATTTTCAAAAACAAATGAGAGCTGCAAAATACTCACCATGCCTCTCAGCAAATAGCTTGGGGTGTCTACTTTCCAAAATGGGGTCATTTGGGGGGGGGGGGTTGTGCCACCTGGGCATTCCATGGCCTCCGAAACTGTGATAGGCAGTGAAGAGTGAAATCAAAAATTTACACCCTTAGAAATCCTGAAGGCGGTGATTGGTTTTCGGGGCCCCATACGTGGCTAGACTCCCAAAAAGTCCCACACATGGTATCCCCATACTCAGGAGAAGCAGCTAAATGTATTTTGGGGTGCAATTCCACATATGCCTGTGGCCTGTGTGAGCAATATATCATTTAGTGACAACTTTTTGTAATTTTTTTTGTTGTCATTATTCAATCACTTGGGACAAAAAAATGAATATTCAATGGGCTCAACATGCCTCTCAGCAATTTTCTTGGGGTGTCTACTTTCCAAAATGGGGTCATTTGTGGGGGTTTTGTACTGCCCTGCCATTTTAGCACCTCAAGAAACAACATAGGCAGTCATAAATTAAAGGCTGTGTAAATTCCAGAAAATGTACCCTAGTTTGTAGGCGCTATAACTTTTGCGCAAACCAATAAATATACACTTATTGACATTTTTTTTTCCAAAGACATGTGGCCGAATACATTTTGGCCTAAATGTATGACTAAAATTGAGTTTATTGGATTTTTTTTTAGAACAAAAAATAGAAAATATAATTTTTTCAAAATTTTCGGTCTTTTTCCGTATATAGCGCAAAAAAAAACCGGCAGAGGTGATCAAATACCATCAAAAGAAAGCTCTATTTGTGGGAAGAAAAGGACGCAAATTTCGTTTGGGTACAGCATTGCATGACCGCGCAATTAGCATTTAAAGCGACACAGTGCCAAATTGTCAAAAGTGCTCTGGTCAGGAAGGGGGTAAATCCTTCTGAGGCTGAAGTGGTTAATAATGCTTAAAGTCAAACAATAAAAGTGTAATATCCCTTTAAATTTCATAGCTGGGGGGTGTCTATAGTATGCCTGTAAAGGGGCGCATGTTTCCCGTGTTTAGAACAGTGTGACAGCAAAATGACATTTTAAAGGAAAAAAAGTCATTTAAAACTACCCGCGGCTATTGCATTGCCGACAATACACATAAAAGTTCATTGATAAAAACAGCATGGGAATTCCCCACAGATGAACCCCGAACCAAAATTAAAAAAAAAATGACGTGGGGATCCCCCTAAATTCCATACCAGGCTCTTATCTGAGCACGCAACCTGGCAGGCCACAGGAAAAGAGGGGGGATGAGAGAGCAGCCCCCCTCCTGAACCGTACCAGGCCACATGCCCTCAACATTGGGAGGGTGCTTTGGGGTAGCCCCCCAAAACACCTTGTCCCCATGTTGATGAGGACAAGGGCCTCATCCCCACAACCCTGGCCAGTGGTTGTGGGGGTCTGCGGGCGGGGGGCTTATCGGAATCTGGAAGCCCCCTTTAACAAGGGGACCCCCAGATCCCGGCCCTCCCCCCTGTGTGAAATGGTAAGGGGGTACAAAAGTACCCCTACCAATTTCACTAAAAACCTGTTAAAAATGACGAGACAGTTTTTGACAATTCCTTTATTTAAATGCTTCTCCTCCTCCTTCTCCTTCTCCTTCTCCTTGGGCCGCTCTGCACCCATGGCATGGGGGGAGGCTCCCGCTCTTCTCTTCATCTTCTTCTCTTCTGACGGTTCTTAAATAAGGGGGGCGGGGCCACCCGGTGACCCGCCCCCCTCTGACGCACGGTGACTTGACAGGACTTCCCTGTGACATCACGGGGAATGCCACAGGGAAGTACCGTCAAGTCACCGTGCGTCAGAGGGGGATGGGGTCACCGGGTGGCCCCCCATTATTAAAAGACGGTCAGAAGAGGAGAAGCGTCACACAGCAGGAGCCTCCCACCATGCCAGCATGGGTGCGGAGCGGCGAAGAGAAGACGATGAAGAGAAGAGCGGGAGCCTCCCCCCATGCCATGGGTGCGGAGCGGCCCGAGGAGAAGAAGAAGATGAAGGATGATAGAAGAAAGAAGAAGCATTTAAATAAAGTAATTGTCAAAAACTGTCTCTTGTCATTTTTAACATTTTTGACAGTTTTTTAGTGAAATGGTAGGGGTACCATTTCACACGGGGGGCAGGATCTGGGGGTTCCCTTGTTAAAGGGGGCTTCCAGATTCCGATAAGCCCCCGCCCGCAGACCCCCACAACCACCGGCCAGGGTTGTGGGGATGAGGCCCTTGTCCTCATCAACATGGGGACAAGGTGTTTTGGGGGGCTACCTCAAAGCACCCTCCCAATGTTAAGGGAATGTGGCCTGGTACGGTTCAGGAGGGGGGCGCTCTCTCGTCCCCCCTCTTTTCCTGTGGCCTGACAGGTTGCGTGCTCGGATAAGGGTCTGGTATGGATTTTTGGGGGGACCCCACGCCGATTTTTTTTTTTTTTTTTTTTAATTTTGGCGCGGGGTTCCCCTTAAAATCCATACCAGACCTGAAGGGCCTGGTATGGAATTTAGGGGTTCCCCCATGTCTTTTTTTTTTTTTGGTTCGGGGGTTCCCCTGTGGGGAATTCCCATGACGTTTTTATCAATGAATTTGTCGGACCGGCAATGCAATAACCGCGAGTAGTTTTAAATGCCTTTTTTCCTTTGAAATGTCATTTTGCTGTCACACTGTTCTAAACACGGGAAACATGCGCCCCTTTACAGGCATACTATAGACACCCCCAGCTATGAAATTTAAAGGGATATTACACTTTTATTGTTTGACTTTAAGCATTATTAAAGTCACTGCTCCTAAAAAAAACGGCCGTTTTCAAAAAAAATTTTTGCATTGATCCATGTCCCCTGGGGCAGGACCCAGGTCCCCAAACACTTTTTATGACAATAACTTGCATGTAAGCCTTTAAAATTAGCACTTTTGATTTCTCCCATATACTTTTAAAGGGTGTTCCGCGGCATTCAAATTTGCCGCGAACACCCCAAATTGTTCGCTGTTCGGTGAACTTGCGAACAGCCGATGTTCGAGTCGAACGTGAGTTCGACACGAACTCGAAGCTCACCCCTACTTGAGAGGGAAGATGTAATGATGTGTATGCTTAATGTTATAATTCAAGTTCAATTGTTATGCTAGTTCCTTATGCATGTTAGGAAACCGTTATTAGTTTTGGTCATGTGATCTGGGGGCAGGGAACTGTGGAGAGTTCTGTAAGATGGATGCTGCTGAATAAATACCAGGCTCATGTTAAAGCTCTCGCTGTCTGCCTATTCTTGGTGTTAAATCAACACACCTCCTATGGACAGTCTTCCCTGAACTTAAAACCCCTTCTCTACTATAGGCCTCTGGTCATTGTGCCGAGTGCCAGCAGTATGGTTGTATTGTTTTATGCTGGGACTTGTGGTCTTATAGCTTTCTTATTTTTTTTTCCTTTTCTTTTCCTGGTATTTTGTCATGTAGAGATTGTCTATCAACAGTCATGTCACCCCAGATTGACCAGTAAGAGCGCACAGACTGCTAGCTCTGCTCTTAGTCAACAGCGACCACGTCGCTTTTCCTTTTGGCCACTGGGGCATGCCTGCAGCGTGTGTCCAGAGCCGATGCGAGTGCCCAGTGGGCGCAATGACCGCCAGGCACCCGCAATTACTTGTGACAGCGAGCACCGGGATCTGTGTGTGTAAACACACAAATCCCGGTTCTTTCAGGGAAGTAGAGACAGATCATGTGTTCATACCAAGTATGAACACCTATCTGTCGCTCTCCTCCTAGACAGTCCCATCCCCCTACAGTTAGAACACAGTGAGGGAGCACAGTTAACCCCTTGATCACCCCCTAGTGGTAACCCCTTCCCTGCCAGTGACATCTATACAGTAATTAGTGCATTTTTATAGCACTGATTGCTGTATAATTGTCAATGGTCCCAAAAATGTGTCAAAAGTGTCCAATTTTTCCTCCGTAATATCGCAGTCCCAATAAAAATCGCAGATCGCCGCCATTACTAGTAAAAAAAAAATTAATAAAAATGCCATAAATCTATCCCCTATTTTGTAGATGCTATAACTTTTGCGCAAACCAGCCAATATACTCTTATTGCAATTTTTTTTTTTTTTTTTTTTTTTTTTTTTTACCAAAAATATGTAGAGGAATACATATTCATCTAAAGTGAGGGAAAAAAATTGTTTTTTTGAAAAAAAAATGTGGGATATTTATTATAGCAAAAAGTAAGATATTGTGTTTTTTTCAAGATTGTCGCTCTTTTGTTTATAGCGCAAAAAATAAATGCAGAGATGATCAAATACCATCAAAAGAAAACTCTATTTGTGAGAAAAACAAAGACGTCTATTTTGTTTGGGTACAGCTTTGCATGACCGCGTAATTGTCAGTTACAGCGACGCAGTGCCGTATCGCAAAAAATGGCCTGGTCATTGAGCAGCCAAATCTTCCAGGGCTGAAGTGGTTAAGTAGAATCTGCTAAATGAACAAAAATATATTTTTCAAAGGAAAAGTATAGGGATGCTAAAATAGGTAGTACAGGTTACCCTCATACCTGCAATGCATTTCTTTCTTTCCCCAGTCCTTTAGTTTTTGCAGTACAGTCTTTTGAAGAGTCCAGAATCAGCCTCTAACGTTCTCTCTCAGTTCAAAAGTTTCCAGGGGGTAGATACTGCTCCTCAATCCAGCCCCTCCTTCAGTCCCTCATTCTCTTGGATGTGTGGGTGTGTTTGGTGAAGAGGTGAACACCCAAGCTGCTAGCTAGAGCGAGCACGTTCTTCACATGCCTCTGTTTCCATAGCAGCGTGTCCCCAGCTAAAACCTGGAAGCAGAGGCAGCGTGACACAAGCAGTGAAGTGTTCTCACCTCCCAGCAGCAAGTCTCCAACACCTCCTTCAGTGGGCTTTGATGTTCCTGTGTCCTATGAATTCCCTCCCCCCTTCCCCTCACTCTGGGGAGATTAAAGTCTGTTTCAGTGTCTCCTCCATATGATGGAGGGAAGAGAGTCACTGAACACTTCTCATGTCCAGTACATAGGAGGTGTGCAGGGGAGAGGGAAACTGACCACTCCCCCACATCTAAAGTGAAATATTCCTGTTTAGACCCCAGATATGACATGTCAAATCACATGCCAAATCAGTGGCAATGGCACCGTCCATATTGGTGTGATGCCGCATTTGTGGCGCCGCATTGAACGGCAAAAATAGTTTCTGTACTACTTTTGGCGACTTCAGGGCGCGATTTCCATTGACATTTGTGCAGCAACCCGCACAGATGTCTCTGAAATCGCCCTCAAAGTTGGGACTGACATGCGGGAATGAAATTGTGCGAGTTTGGGGGCGTGGTTTGCCTTGAGAGAAGATGGCTGCCTAATCCTCAGGCTCCCGCTCACCACAGCCTACAATCCGCTTCTAACGGGGATTACCAACATCATTTCACCATCCACTAAGGGAACTTTTTCCCGTGGAGCCTCACAATCTAGATCCCGATCCCCGAGAGAAATTACCGGCCGCACAAGCCAAACAATACCGGAGATCTTTAGAACACAGTGGGTGAATACGGCGGCCCCTCTTTCCGCCTCCTCTTCTCCTCAAGAACACAACGAGATTGTCCTCACCCCCACCGTTCAAAGCCCCGCACCGATGGCAAACTACATGACATCTCACCGTCAACCGAGCTTGCAGGATTTACAAGCTGTAGCAGCCGACATCAAAGACACTCAGCCATAACAGGTCTGCGACATGAACTACAGGCCATTACAGGGAGGATACAGCGCGTAGAGGACAACACGGCACTACAACGGTCAGCAGTGAAGAAAATTCACCACTAGGGATGAGCCAAACACCCCCCTGTTCGGTTCGCACCAGAACATGCGAACAGGAAAAAAGTTTGCTCGAACACGCGAACACCGTTAAAGTCTATGGGACACGAGCATGAATAATCAAAAGTGCTAATTTTAAAGGCTTATATGCAAGTTATTGTCAAAAAAAAGTTTTTAAAAACTGCCGTTTTTTCAGGAGCAGTGATTTTAATAATGCTTAAAGTCAAACAATAAAAGTGTAATATCCCTTTAAATTTCGTACCTGGGGGGTGTCTATAGTATGCCTGTAAAGGGGTGCATGTTTCCCGTGTTTAGAACAGTCTGACAGCAAAATGACATTTCGAAGGAAAAAACCCATTTAAAACTACCCGCGGCTATTGCATTGCCGACAATACACATAGAAGTTCATTGATAAAAATGGCATGGTAATTCCACACAGGGAAACCCCGAACCAAAATTTAAAAAAAAAATTACGTGGGAGTCCCCCTAAATTCCATACCAGGCCCTTCAGGTCTGGTATGGATATTAAGGGGAACCCCGGCCAAAATTAAAAAAAAATGACGTGGGAGTCCCCCTAAATTCCATATCAGGCCCTTCAGGTCTGGTATGGATATTAAGGGGAACCCCGGCCAAAATTTAAAAAAAAAATGACGTGGGGTTCCCCCTAAATTCCATACCAGACCCTTCAGGTCTGGTATGGATTTTAAGGGGAACCCCGCA
The DNA here is from genome assembly GCA_037952835.1 of Lithobates septentrionalis. Taxonomy (NCBI): domain Eukaryota; kingdom Metazoa; phylum Chordata; class Amphibia; order Anura; family Ranidae; genus Lithobates; species Lithobates septentrionalis. The sequence goes on along the minus strand of JBBDGP010003709.1, from coordinate 631,086 downwards.
CCAATAAAAAAAAAAAACGGCATGGGGTCCCCCCAAAGATCCATACCAGACCCTTATCCGAGCACGCAACCTGGCAGGCCACAGGAAAAGAGGGAGGGACGAGAGTGTGGCCCCGCCCCTCCTGAACCGTACCAGGCCACATGCCCTCAACATTGGGAGGGTGCTTTGGGGTAGCCCCCCAAAACACCTTGTCCCCATGTTGATGAGGACAAGGGCCTCATCCCCACAACCCTGGCCGGTGGTTGTGGGGGTCTGCGGGCGGGGGGCTTATCGGAATCTGGAAGCCCCCTTTAACAAGGGGACCCCCAGATCCCGGCCCCCCCTGTGTGAAATGGTAAGGGGGTACTTACCCCTACCATTTCACTAAAAAACTGTCAAAAATGTTAAAAATGACAAGAGACAGTTTTTGACAATTCCTTTATTTAAATGCTTCTTCTTTCTTCTATCTTCCTTCATCTTCTTCTTCTTCTGGTTCTTCTGGCTCTTCTGGTTCTTCCTCTGGCGTTCTCGTCCAGCATCTCCTCCGCGGCATCTTCTATCTTCTTCTCCTCGGGCCGCTCCGCACCCATGGCATGGGGGGAGGCTCCCGCTCTTCTCTTAATCTTCTTCTTCATCCTCTTCTCTTCTTCCTTCTTCTCTTCTTCATTTTCTTCTCCGGGCCGCTCTGCACCCATGCTGGCATGGAGGGAGGCTCCCGCTGTGTGACGGAGTCTCCTCGTCTGACGGTTCTTAAATAATGGGGGCGGGTCCACCCGGTGACCCCGCCCCCTCTGACGCACGGTGACTTGACGGGACTTCCCTGTGACGTCACGGGGAATGCCACAGGGAAGTCCCATCATGTCCCGTGCGTCAGAGGGGGCGGGGTCACTGGGTGGCCCCGCCCCCCCCCATTATTGAGGAACCGTCAGACGGGGAGGCGCCGTCACACAGCGGGAGCCTCCCTCCATGCCAGCATGGATGCGGTGCGGCCCGGAGAAGAAAATGAAGAAGAGAAGAAGGAAGAAGAGAGAGAAGAGCGGGAGCCTCCCCCCATGCCATGGGTGCAGAGCGGCCTGAGCAGAAGGAGATAGAAGATGCCGCGGAGGAGATGCTGGACGAGAACGCCAGAGGAAGTACCAGAAGAGCCAGAAGAAGATGAAGGAAGATAGAAGAAAGAAGAAGCATTTAAATAAAGGAATTGTCAAAAACTGTCTCTTGTCATTTTTAACATTTTTGACAGTTTTTTAGTGAAATGGTAGGGGTAAGTACCCCCTTACCATTTCACACAGGGTGGGGGCCGGATCTGGGGGTTCCCTTGTTAAAGGGGGCTTCCAGATTCCGACAAGCCCCCCGCCCGCAGACCCCCACAACCATTGGCCAGGGTTGTGGGGATGAGGCCCTTGTCCTCATCAACATGGGGAAAAGGTGTTTTGGGGGGCTACCCCAAAGCACCCTCCCAATGTTGAGGGCATGTGGCCTGGTACGGTTCAGGAGGGAGGGGGGCTGCACTCTCGTCCCCCCCTCTTTTCCTGCGACCTGCCAGGTTACATGCTCGGATAAGGATCTGGTATGGATTTTTGGGGGGACCCCACGCTGTTTTTTTTGGCGCGGGGTTCCCCTTAAAATCCACACCAGACCTGAAGGGTCTGGTATGGAATTTAGGGGGAAACCCACATCATTTTTTTTTTCATTTTGGCCGGGGTTCCCCTTAATATCCATACCAGACCTGAAGGGCCTGGTATGGAATTTAGGGGGGAATCCCACGTCATTTTTTTTTAAAATTTTGTTTCGGGGTTGCCCTGTGTTGAATTCCCATGCCGTTTTTATCAATGAACTTCTATGTGTATTGTCGGCAATGCAATAGCCGCGGGTAGTTTTAAATGGAATTTTTCCTTTGAAATGTCATTTTGCTGTCAGACTGTTCTAAACACAGGAAGCATGCGCCCCTTTACAGGCATACTATAGACACCCCCCAGGTACAAAATTTAAAGGGATATTACACTTTTATTGTTTGACTTTAAGCATTATTAAAATCACTGCTCCTGAAAAAATGGCCATTTTTAAAACTTTTTTTGCAAAGATCCATGTCCCCTGGGGCAGGACCCAGGTCCCCAAACACTTTTTATGACAATAACTTGCATATAAGCCTTTAAAATGAGCACTTTTGATTTCTCCCATAGACTTTTAAAGGGTGTTCTGCGGCATTCGAATTTGCCGCGAACACCCCAAATTGTTCGCTGTTCGGCGAACTTGCGAACAGCCAATGTTCGAGTCGAACATGAGTTCGACTCGAACTCGAAGCTCATCCCTATTCACCACACAGTTGACTACCATACCATGCAGCTACGAGATCTTCAGCGCCATGTTGAAGATCTCGATAACAGAGGTCGCAGACACAACCTACGGGTTAGAGGCCTACCCAAATCCGTGGATCAAGATCAGCTTCTCCCAGTTGTAATGGACCTCTTCAACCGCCTCCTGGATCGACCTGGACAAACACCAATTGCAATGGAATGTATACATAGAGCCCTTCGCCCCAGAGGGAGAGACACGGAGCCCCCGAAGGACATTATATGCTATGTAAACGATTTCACAATCAAAGAAGAACTCCTTCGGAAAGCCTGTGACAAATCACAACTGGAATATGACGGCTACTCTATTCACATATACCAAGATCTTTCAGCAATTACATTGAGACACCGCAAAGATCTACGTCCCTTGCTGGAAGTCCTGCGGACCAGAGGGATCTGCTATAGATGGAAGTTCCCATTCGGCCTCTCTGCCTCTCACCAGGGCCGTTCAGCGCTACTGAGAGTCCCTGAGGAACTTGATGCCTTCTGCCGTACACTAGACATACCGTACGTAGCAGTCTGGAACTGGTATGCTGAATTCGAAATATCTTCTTCCATCCAGCATCCACAAGTGGAAGAATCGATGGAAACACACAACTCCAGTTTTCGCAGAAGACGATCGCTGTCAACCACTAGACCCAGTTCTTCTTTGGGGCCTCGACACCCGCCACCAAGTCCCATGACAGCACCCCTACCTCGCCGGGCTCGCTGAGATCGCTAACACTCCAAGTCTCAACATGTGATGTCCGAACAGAACGGACAATCTATTACCATCTGCTTTCTCCTTACCTATTTCTCTTTCATGTCGGCAGAAAAAGATCTACACCGGGCTCATACTATACCCATGGATACTCTGCCTGAGTGACATCCGCTTATCACCCAAACCCATGGAGGTTTCACCCAGATGCCTTCGATTGCTGACAATTGTCATCTATCCCGATTGACACATTAACATTGATAAGCACCCTCTGGGATAAGATCACATTACCCCATTTTCTACCCTTGGTTATGTACATCCTGATTGTTTGACCACACACTGATCACATATACGAGGGCTTCCCTCACATAACGCCTTCTTTTTTGATTAACCCCTGAGCAAAGATCTGTACCTTGTAACCCTACAAGTTCAAGGCATTATAGCCTCATATCGCCCTCTACAGGCTGCTGGGATACAGGGTACAGGCATTTAAACGCAGTTATACATTATTCATCCCTGTAACTCACAGACCACAAAAATTTTAAACGCAAGCCTCCAGAAAAGGGGTCCTACAGAATTCCCCAAAATCATTACCAAAGAAAAGCAATAGGCTTCCTACACTACATCACTTGCCCACGTGAACTCACATGCAAGTGTTTCAGAATTCACAATACTCCAACTAAGACATCTCTGGTCTGGAATCGATACCCACGCCTATTCATGTTATGTTAAATGTATTTTTATTATTACTCCATTTACGACCAGTTACGGTCCTGTTGAACATTGTTATTGAAAGTATAATAACGTTTTGTATGCTCACTCGAGAACACGTGTTTTATATGGACTTGACACCAGGCCATCGTTAATGTTGTTGTTACTGCTGATAGAAGTTAAATATTGTTCTCCCTAGCTATGCTTTTACCACTACACTCGCAGGTGGTTTCGTTATATATCCCCAAACCGGATAGCTGCTCAATCCTTTATGATTTCACCAATAGCGATTGCTACAGACAACACCCCACTAAGTCCTTCTTACCCAACAACTGACCTACATCTTACCAACACTATTGACCTGATTCTCTCCACACCCATGTCTACAAACGCCAAATTTGTCCCCTAACTGCCCCCAGCTATGTGACTTAAGGCTGATGGTGAGACGGACCTCATTGTTTATTCTTTTTACCTATATCCATACTTCTCAATTGACAAACCAACCCCCACACAGTGGTTACGCATACTTTACTAAACCCTTAAACTTTATAGTCATATAAACACCACTGATTTCTACCGGCAAATATAATACTGTGGCCCAACTCACCGATTTAGGTAATAAGGACCCCACTTATTGCCGGCACCTACTTCTCTTCCCCTTACACATTTCCTAATACACCTTATTAACCAAACCAGACCCTCACTCTCACCCTATCCCACCCCCTGCCACAGCTCATACTATCCTGCCAGGTACATACACATAGTTTCAAAATGACAACGAAATCCCACGTTACAACCACCCCTGTGATTAAAATCGTTTCGCTCAATGTAAAAGGCCTTAACACACCGGAAAAATGATCCAAACACCTCCTCACCATGCACCGAAATAAAGCTAACATTGTATTCCTACAGGAAACACATTTCCGCTCTGATGCTACCCCAAAACTTCATAATTTTCACTATCCAACAGTGTACCACGCAACCAACCCCTTGAACAAATCGAAAGGAGTTTCGATACTCATTGCAAAAAATTGCCCCTTTCAAATCACTGACTCACTTATAGATGTAGAAGGCAGATACCTCTTTCTGAAAGGCTCATTTCTAGATAGAAAAATAACTTTGGCAAACATATATGCCCAAAATACCCGTCAAGTACCATTCTTCCGAACTGTCACTGCTGCACTCACGACCTTCCAAGAGGGTACCCTCGTATTAGGGGGAGACTTTAATGCTCCGCTCAATCCTATCCAAGACACATCCACAGGCTCCTCATCACTCCCATATAAGGCCCTTAAGAGAATCAAATCCCTACTCAAACAGTTATTACTCCATGATGCATGGCGCACTCTGAACCTAGACGACAAAGATTACACCTTCTATTCAGCACCCCACGACCGATACTCAAGGATAGACTATCTATTCTTGGCACAAAAAGATCTGTCTCTGCTCCACCAAGCTTCCATCGATCCCATGATCATCTCGGATCACCACCCTATCTCCCTGACACTACAGTTCCCCGATACACCACCTCGTCCACAAACGTGGAATTTAGACCCATTATTACTAACGGATCCCTCAATTGCTGCTGAGGTAGAATCCAGTCTTAAGCATTTCTTCCTTGCAAATAAACCTGGTGACACATCCCCGATCAATAATTGGGAAGCACATAAAAGTGTTATTAGAGGCACTTTACTTGCAGCAGCTGCCAAAAGAAACAGAGAAAGGAGAAAACAATACTCAGAAATGATAGAACGAATCCACAGACTTGAAGGTGTACATAAACACTCTCAAGTTCTAACCACTATGAATGAGCTGATACAAGCTATAAAAGATCTGTTAGACCTATTAGATAAACAAATACAACACAAATATATCCTTTCTAAGAAAAAAATTTACGAATATGGCAATAAAGCAAGTAAAATGCTAGCAAGAGCTTTACAAGTAACACAGTCCAACAGGACGATACACTATATCACTGACCCATCAGGACACAAACTAAACAAGACCCCGGATATTGCTAAACAATTTGTCAAGTATTATAGTAAATTATACAACCTCCCCACCTCCAATCCCTCCATGGACAGCAACACACGTACACAAATGATCATTGACTTTTTGAAACAATAAGGCCCAACCCCTATATCAGAATCAATAGCCCACAAACTAGACTCCCCATTAACACGAGAAGAGGTTGACATTGCTCTAAAACAAATGAAAACGGGTAAAAGCCCCGGACCCGATGGCTTGACCGTCGGATATTACAAAATATACGCAGGAATACTCACCCCTTCTTTTATGACAGCCTTCAACTCTTTTGCAACCCCCACAAACCCCCCACGAGATCTACTAACTGTCCACATAGCGGTAATCCCAAAGCCAGACAAAGACCCCTCCTTAGTCACCAATTATAGGCCCATATCGCTACTCAACGTTGACCTTAAATGGTATGCAAAAACTTTAGCAAACCGACTCCTACCTTTAATACCCAAACTTATTGATCTTGAGCAAGTGGGCTTTGTTCCTGGGAGAGAAGCGAGAGATAACACTCTCAAGGCTATCAATGTCCACCACAGGCTTACATCCACAAAGAATAAGGGATTCATGCTTTCCCTCAACGCGGAGAAGGCGTTCGACAGGGTGGCATGGGACTACATGTTGGAAACCCTTAAAGCTATAGGCCTCCCCCAAATGATGCTAAACTTCATATTAGCACTTTACTCTAGTCCCACTGCCAAAGTCTGAGTGAACGGCCACCTGTCGGATGCCTTCTCCGTGTCGAATGGAACTCGCCAAGGATGCCCGCTGTCTCCCTTAATTTTTATTCTCTCTCTTGAACCATTCCTTCGACGTATCAAGACAAATCAGGACATTAAAGGTATAGATATAAAACACCACACATATAAATTAGCAGCGCTTGCGGATGACATTCTCCTCTTTCTCACAAATCCGCTTACGACAATCCCGAACCTACTTAAACACTTTCAAACCTTTCATACCCTATCTAACCTTCAAATAAATTTCTCGAAATCGACGGCCCTTAACGTCTCTCTTACCCCTGAAACCTGTCAACAATGCCAAATGAATTTCCCGTTCTCCTGGAACAGTCGTGCAATTCCATATTTATGCATTCACTTACCAACCTCCCTCACTGACTTACATTCCTTAAACCATGCCACACTATTACAAAAAATACAAATAGATTTAAAGAAATTGTCTACTGGGCATTTTTCCTGGTTCGGCAGAGCTGCGATCATCAAAATGAACATCCTACCTAGAATCCTATATCTTTTACAAACTATCCCAATTAAATTGCCGCATACATTCTTCTCTACCTACCAAAAAGCTTGCACAGACTTTATCTGGGGCAAAACACATCCGAGATTAAGCTTCATGAGACTGACCACTCCTAAACTCCTGGGAGGAATAGGACTTTCTGATATACGTAAATACCAACAAGCTTGCCACCTTGCTAGGATTGTAGATTGGAACGTACACTCTGAACATAAAGACTGGGTCCACTTAGAACAATCATTGTCCAATCTTCCACTAACACTCCTTCCGTGGGTCGATCCCCTCCACATCCCCCCTGAATATAAGCATCATCCACTTATTAACCCAACACTAATCTCATTCCGTACTACTTGTAACAAACACAAAATCTCTTCAGTTAACGGCCCAATGACGCCACTCCACCTAAACCCTGACTTTACACCGGGAATGCATATATCTTTTTTAGCAGACCATTGGCCTCACTTAACTGTCCAAGCTGAACATTTCTTTGAGGGAGGTCACCTTTTATCCCAATCAGCTTTGGCGTCAAATATGAAAGTAGACTGCTTCCCCTTTTGGACTTACGTCCAACTACGACATTTTTTCAACAAACCTAAACCCAGACCTGACTGGTCCAGACTCACTACCTCCTTTGAAAACCTATGTTTAAGTGATGAACCACAAACACACCTGATATCGCAAACTTACACCCTTTTATTTAACGCCCAAGCGCCAGCTAAACACTGGACCAACCGAAAGTGGGAACAAGATCTCTCTATAGAACTTAATGACCTAGATTGGGCAAACATTTACACTTTGATCCACAAAGGTTCGATGAATGTGCAAATACAGGAAAACGCTCTTAAAATACTCTCCAGATGGTACAGGACACCGCTTCTACTACACCACTTCAATCCAGCAATTCCTAAAACTTGTTGGAGATGCAAAACGGAGACAGGCTCGCTATTACATATCTGGTGGTCCTGTACTAAAATCCAACCTTTCTGGAAAGAAGTTCACAAATTGATCAACTAAATAACCACATACTCCCTAGATTTCAATCATGCATTATTTTTGCTTCATCACTCAATGACACCAATACATGCTTACTTTCAATCTCTAGCCATGCATTTGGTGAACGCAGCTAAGATATGTGTCCCTCTCATATGGCGCTCCACAGAACCACCAACTATAGCGGAATGGTTTAACCGCATACAAAAGACAATGGTCATGGAAGACCTCATACATCAAGCCAAAGATACACCCGCTAAGTTCACCAAAACATGGTCATGTTGGATACACTTTGTCACCACTGATGACTACAAAAAATACCTAACCTGAATGAAATACCTGAGCTGTGGCAGGAACCTAGAGACTTCATGTTTCCCTCATCCTCAACATTCCCTGACCTCTCCTCCCCCTTTATTTTTTCTTTTTTTTTTTCTTTTTTTCTCCATAGGCTCATACCAGATTTACCCAAATACATGCTGAGATATATAGCTAAACTCCCCTCCAATGACCTACAGTACAGATTCTCCCCCCTCATATACCCCTCTTGCTTATCACTTGACAACCCCCTTTACCCTTACCCACCCAAATCTGACACCATTAGGACCTAACCTATAGTCAGACCTAAGAGTTAACAACTCATGATTCAATGGTTATCCTTTTAAGTTACCCTGACTTATCTACTACCTACGACACCATGTAGAATTACTACCACAAAATGGAATAGTATATACTGACTTCATGCTATTAAATGTAACAGAAGTTGTACCATTTCTATGTAACCCTACCCCACTGTTTATATATAATAATTTTCTTTTATTTTGCATTAACAGCGGCTGCGCCCGCACTCTTATATCTCAATGTGATTGCTTCAACTTCTTTTTATATCTGTTATTTTTTGTTTGAAAACTCAATAAAACTTGATTAAAAAAAAAAGAAATTGTGCGAGTTCAGCTGAACTTGTATGATTTCATTCCCGCTATCAGTGTGAACCAGGGCTTATTGTACATAAAAAATCATCCCTCTGTCACTGATCCCATTCCCCCCACCACCATCCCTCTGCCACTGATGTCGACCCTCTGCCACTGATGTCATCCCTATCCCACAGTCACCTCCAGTGGGGGTCTTTATTATGTATACATGTTTCCTCATATTGTACTCTCTTTGTTCTATCTTCATTATGCTAGTCTTTTCAAGTCTAGTTTTTACACACGTTGTGATTCAATGATTTTATTTGGTGTGTTTAATTGCTATATATGTTGGTCAGCCAATCAAGACCATTTGGGGTCTATCCATAAGGTGAGAGGCTAGCCCTATTGGGGGAGGATTGCAGAAAGCTATCAATACCATCTTACATCTGTAAATTGGACTCCCACATCCGTCCCTTTCCCTCTCATCTCTATTTGTCTACATAGGATCATCTTTGTCTACACTCTGAATATGGGACTGACCACCTCTCTGAATCGCCAGATTCCTTTTGGTTGCTTTTTTATTTTAAATTGATTATTCCCACAAAATTATTTATTTCAAGTTTTTCTTGTTTTTTTTTAGATGTGATGCACTTTATTGGACTTTATTGCACTAATGTTTAGTTGTTAATTACTTGGATGTGATGCACTTTACAGGATATTGAACACACATATATGTGTCTCTCTTTACGAGGAGTATTTGAGAGATCCCTTGATACATATTATTATTTTTTACATATTTAGCACTTTAGTGATGTGTTTTATTAATTCGGGCTACTTCATCATATTTAAACATACCTAGGGGTGTTGGCAACACTACAGAAGTTTAGCTACTTTTTTGCCTCATTAAGCACTTTATATCACGCACTTTATAATTAGCACCTTATCTGTTATCAATACACTTGATTTTTGGTAGCGCATTAGTACTTTCTCTAACTTATCCCCCATCACCACCACCACTGATGTCATCCCTATCCCCTGTCACCACCGCCACTGATGTCATCAATATCCCCCAATCCCCTGTACTCCTATACAGTCCTGTCGTCCCCATCCCCTGATTTCCTGTACAGTCCTATCACCCCCATCCCCTGTACTCCTATACAGTCCCGTCATCCCCATCTCCTGTGCTCCTATACAGTCCCATCATCCCCAATGCTCCTATACAGTATCATCATCCCCATCCCCTGTACTCCTATACAGTCCCATCATCCCCATCCCCTGTACTCCTATACAGTACCATTCATCCCCAGTACTCCTATACAATCCCATCATCCCCATCCCCTGTACTCCAATATAGTACCGTTCATCCCCATCCCCAGTACTCCTATACAATCCCATCATCCCCATCCCCTGTACTCCTATACAGTGCCGTTCATCCCCATCCCCAATACTCCTAAACAGTCCCATCATCCCCACCCCCTGTACTCCTTTACAGAGTAGATACTAGCAGCTCATAAGGATTAGGATTAAGCAGAAAAAAGGAAACCCATACTTCTCTTTTAAACAACCAAGGAAGATCTGGCCCAAGGCCCCAGACAAACAATCAGACTCTAACCTTTTTAAAATTCACCACAATATATATTATAGCCATGGCAGTGGCGTCATTAGGGTTGATGTCACCTGGTGCAAAACAAATTGGTCACCCCCTCAGCCAACTATAGTCCCCCTTCAGTACAGACCACCATCCCTCAGTACAGACCCCCTTTCCTCAGTATAACCCCCATTAAGTACAGACCACCCAGGTACAGACTCCCTTTCCTCAGTATAACCCCCTCCATTAAGTACCGACCCCCTTACATAAGTATAGACATCCCCCTCAGTGCAGACCCCCCATCAGCATAGACCCCCCTAGGTGCAGACCCCTCATCAGCATAGACTCCCTCTGTGCAGACCCCCATTAGCATAGACCCCCTCAGTGCAAACCTCCCTCCATAAGCATAGATCCTCCTCAGTGCAGACTCCCCTCCATAAGCATAGATCCCCCTCAGTGCAGACCCACCTCCATAAGCATAGACCACACCTCCATAAGCATAGACCACCCTCCATAAGCATAGATCCCCCTTAGTGCAGACCCCCGTTCCATCAGCATAGACCCCCTCAGTGCAGACCCCCACTCCACATGCATAGATCCCCTCAGTGCAGACCCCCTCTCCACTTGTGCTAATAGTCCCCCCTCTCCCCTCCCATAGAACCCCCAGGCTATATATATATATATATATATATATATATAGATATATATATATATATATATATATATCTATAGATATATATATATATATATATATATATATCTATAGATATATATATATATATATATATATATATATATATATATATCTATAGATATATATATATATATATATATATATATCTATAGATATATATATATATATATATATATATATCTATAGATATATATATATATATATATATATATATATATATCTATAGATATATATATATATATATATATATATATATATATATATATATATATATATACATATACATACAGCTCCCAACCCCCCTCCCTCGGTTATCAGACCAGCACAGGGCACTAGACATATACACTCCTCCCAGTCCCACACTAGCTCTCAGGTGTAACTGGGTGGCTTTCCGACACCATGGCAACCCCCCACCTCACCTCGGGCTGGCGGTGGTTACCCCCTCAATGCAAGCTGACACCCTCCCGCCCATTACAGCACCAGCTCGGGGCCAGGGCAGGGCAGGCCGCTAGGTAAACTGTAGTACACACGTCCCGGGCGGTAGCTGGAGTGGAGAGAACAGTGTGCAGCCACACCACCCAGGCAGAGATAGTGACACATGTGACAGGCTTAGCAGCAGGGAAGTAGGAGGAGGAAGAAGGACACAGACCAGAGCAGTGTGGCTGCAGCACTGATGTTCCGGCCAGGACAGCTATAAAAAAAAAAACAAGGGTATATTAACCCTCAGGAGAGTTGGGATGGTGTCACCCCTCTAGCAGGTGTCATCCAGGTGTGGACTGCACCCCGCACCCCCTAGCAACACCACTGAACCATGGCATTGGGGGGGTTTACACAAACTTCAGTGGCTGCAGCCCCCGGGAGTGTGTGTAAATCTGACAATCCAGCTGCTATTGGTCAGATGGAAGTGATCTGATGACTGTGTGGCTGCCCAATCATTTCCACACACCCCAATAAGTGTCAATCACCCCTGCACATTACCCTGCCATGCTTTTACTCTTGAGCCTCTTACACACAGTATGATTGTTGGCCAACCAAGCGTCTGATTTTTGTCAAAAGGGTGTGTGCCAGGATCTTGTCTTGCATACTAACATTACACAATTGTCGTGCCACAAACACAAACGTAATGACGTACTACAAGGAATTTCAGCTCTTGAGCTCCACCCTTTGGGTCCCTTCTGATAATTTCATCCGCCGAAAATTTACTAGCCTGTCATCCAACATTTGTTCGCCAAAAATTGGAAAACAATTGTCTAAAGGAGCGTACTAATGGTAAGAATTTAGGACAACAGTCTGTCAACAGACAATCCCCTTCCAACAATGGAACTGTGTGTATGAGGCTTAAGGAACTGTGACAGAGAGAGACCTTGGATGAGGTATTCAGGATGAGCACTTTTATAGTGAATTATGGTGTTCCTGTCAGGAGGATTTGTGTAAAGTCAGCTGTTCAGTTTTTGATCATTTACTCCAGGAAAGGTAATACTGTGTGTGAAATGTCAGGGCTGAATACAGCATCATTAAAAAATACCATTCAATAAGGTTACACATTCAGAGAGCAATGACAAACACATCATCTACATATATAGTATACCCACATATAGACAATGATGGAAATAGAGCAGAAGAACAGATTAAATGTTCTGATAAAAACCCCACAAATGAATAAATAAACGCTGATACAGCAGAACCGCCCATAGCTGTGCCTTTAACCATTTCCAGTCCTGGCCAATTATGATATTTCTTGCCTACATGAAAAAAAATCATAAATTTTTGCTAAAAAATTACACAAAACCTCCAAACATATATTTTTTAAGCAGAGGCCCTAGAGAATAGAATGGTGGGTGTTGCATATTTTTATGTCACACGATATTTGCACAGCAGTATTTCAATTGCATTTTTTTGGATACAATACATTTTAATGAATTTTAATGTGCAAAAACAAAATATAATACACAATTGCTTGGTAAAGTATAAAAGATGATATTACGCTGCGTAAATAGATACTAAACATGTTGCACTTTAAAATTGTGTACACCCGTGGAACAATGCCAAACTATGGTACCTAAAAATCTCCATAGGTGACACTTTAAAAGCCTTTACAGGTTACCAGTTTAGAGTTACATAGGAGGTCTGGTGTTAGAATTATAGATCTCACTCTGACATTGGTGGCAATACCTCACATGTGTGGTGAAATTGATGTTTACATATGTGTGTGGGAATGTGTGCACATGTGTGCCTTTCCATGTGAGCACAGGGGGACGGGGTTCTTTAAAAACTATTTTTTATATTTGATTATATATTTTATTTCTTTTTTTTTAAACACTGTACTTACATTATTTTTTTTATCAACTTTATTGCTTTCACAAGGGATGAACAACATACCTTGTGATAGCGTGGGCCATGGCAGGTTTTCTTTATGGAGAGTAGGGATGAGCCAAACACCCCCCGGTTCGGTTCGCACCAGAACTTGGGAACAGACCAAAATTTTGCACGAACGTTAGAACCCCATTGAAGTCTATGGGACTCGAACGTTCAAAATCAAAAGTGCTAATTTTAAAGGCTTATATGCATGGTATTGTCATAAAAAGTGTTTGGGGACCTGGGTCCTGCCCCAGGGGACATGTATCCATGCAAAAAAAGTTTTAAAAATGGCCTTTTTTTTGGGAGCAGTGATTTTAATAATGCTTAAAGTGAAACAATAAGTGTAATATTCCTTTAAATTTCGTACCTGGGGGTGTCTATAGTATGCCTGTAAAGGGGCGCATGTTTCCCGTGTTTAGAACAGTCTGACAGCAAAATGACATTTCAAAGGGAAAAAAAGCAATTTAAAACTACTCACGGCTTTTAATAAATTGCCGGTCTGACAATACACATAAAAGTTAATTGATAAAAACGGCAGGGGAACCCCGAACCAAAATGTAAAAAAAAACTGGCATGGGGGTCCCCCTAAATTCCATACCAGGCCCTTCAGGTCTGGTATGGATATTAAGGGGAACCCCACGCCAAAATTTTTTTAAATAATGACGTAGGGGTCCCCCTCAAAATTCATACCAGACCCTTCAGGTCTGGCATGGATTTTAAGGGGAATCCCGTGCTAAAATGTAAAAAAAAATTGGCATGGGGTCCCCCCAAAAATCCATACCAGACCCTTATCCAAGCACGCAACCTGGCAGGCCACAGGAAAATGGGGGGACGAGGGAGTGGCCCCCCTACTGAACCATATCAGGCCACATGCCTTCAACATTGGGAGGGTGCTTTGGCGTAGCGGCCCCCCAAAACACCTTGTCCCCATGTTGATGAGGACAAGGGCCTCATCCCCACAATCCTTGACCGGTGGTTGTGGGGGTCTGCAGGTGGGGGGCTTATCAGAATCTGGAAGCCCCCTTTAACAAGGGGACCCCCAGATCCCGGCCCCCTGTGTGAAATGGTGAGGGTGTACAAAAGTACCATTACCATTTCACAAAAAAACTGTCAAAAATGTTAAAAATGACAAGAGACAGTTTTTGACAATTCCTTTATTTAAAGCCTTCTTTTTTCCATCTTCTATCTTCTTTTTGCTATCTTCCTTCGGTTTCTTCCTCCATCTTCTTCTTCCTCCGATCCCCTGCTTCTTTCTCCAGTATTCTCGTCCGGCATCTTCCTCCACGGCATCTTCTTCTCTTCATCCTCTTCTCTTCATCTTCTTCTATTCATCTTCTCTTCATCTTCTTCTCTTCATCTTTTTCTCTTCATCTTGTCTTCTGACGAGATGTCAGAGGGGGGTGGGGTCACCCGTTATGTAACGGGTGACCCCCTCTGACGTCACGGGGAATGCCACAGGGAAGTCCCCATCAAGTCTCTGTGCGTCAGATGGGGGCGGGGTCACCGGGTGGCCCCACCCTCCGTTATTTAAGAACCATCAGAAGATGAGAAGCGTCACACAGCGGGAGCCTCCCATGGATGCGGAGCAGCCCGAAAAGAAGATGAAGAGAAAAAGATGAAGAGAAGAAGACGCTGTGGAGGAAGATGCCAGATGAGAACACCGGAGAAAGAAGCAGAGGATCGGAGGAAGAAGAAGATGGAGAAAGAAACCGAAGAATGATAGAAGAAAGAAGATAGAAGATGGAAAAAAGAAGACTTTAACCACTTGACGACCGCCTCAAGCCGATGTACGTCGGCAAGGTGGCACGGACAGGCAAAATCACGTACATGTACGTGATTTGCCTTCCGCGGGTGGGGGGTCCGATCGGACTCCCCCGGTGCCCGAGGCGGTCGTCTTTTGTCCCACGGCGATCGGAGGTGAGGGGGAGGCCATTCGTTCGTGGCCCCCCCCTCGCGATCGCCGCCGGCCAATCGAATCATTCCTTTGCTGCTGTATGCTAAACAGCAGCAAAGGAAATTATGTCATCTCTCCTCGGCTCGGTAATTTCCGTTCCGGCCCGAGGAGAGAAGACAGGTATGTGAGTGCACAACACTACACACACACAGTAGAACATGCCAGACACACAAAACACCCCGATCCCCCCCCGATCGCCCCCCGATCCCCCCCCAATCACCCCCCCCCCGTCACAAACTGACACCAGCAGTTTTTTTTTTTCCTGATTACTGCATTGGTGTCAGTTTGTGACAGTTACAGTGTTGGGACAGTGAGTATTATCCCCCTGTAGGTCTAGGATACCCCCCTAACCCCCCCTAATAAAGTTTTAACCCCTTGATCACCCCCTGTCACCAGTGTCGCTAAGCGATCATTTTTCTGATCGCTGTATTAGTGTCGCTGGTGACGCTAGTTAGGGACGTAAATATTGAGGTTCGCCGTCAGCGTTTTATAGCATCAGGGACCCCCATATACTACCGAATAAATGTTTTAACCCCTTGATGGCCCCCTAGTTAACCCTTTCACCACTGATCACCATATAAGTGTTACGGGTGACGCTGGTTAGTTCGTTTATTTTTTATAGTGTCAGGGCACCCGCCGTTTATTACCGAATAAAGGTTTAGCCCCCTGATCGCCCGGCGGTGATATGCGTCGCCCCAGGCAGCGTCAGATTAGCGCCAGTACCGCTAACACCCACGCACGCAGCATACGCCTCCCTTAGTGGTATAGTATCTGAACGGATCAATATCTGATCCGATCAGATCTATACTAGCGTCCCCAGCAGTTTAGGGTTCCCAAAAACGCAGTGTTAGCGGGATCAGCACAGATACCTGCTAGCACCTGCGTTTTTCCCCTCCACCCGGCCCAGCCCACCCAAGTGCAGTATCGATCGATCACTGTCACTTACAAAAGACTAAACGCATAACTGCAGCGTTCGCAGAGTCAGGCCTGATCCCTGCGATCGCTAACAGTTTTTTTGGTAGCGTTTTGGTGAACTGGCAAGCACCAGTGGCCTAGTACACCCCGGTCGTAGTCAAACCAGCACTGCAGTAACACGTGGTGACGTGGCGAGTCCCATAAGTGCAGTTCAAGCTGGTGAGGTGGCAAGCACAAGTAGTGTCCCGCTGCCACCAAAAAGACAAACACAGGCCCGTCGTGCCCATAATGCCCTTCCTGCTGCATTCGCCAATCCTAATTGGGAACCCACCACTTCTGCAGCGCCCGTACTTCCCCCATTCACATCCCCAACCAAATGCAGTCAGCTGCATGAGAGGCATTTTCTTTATGTCCTCCCGAGTACCCCTACCCAACAAACCCCCCCAAAAAAGATGTTGTGTCTGCAGCAAGCGCGGATATAGGCGTGACACCCGCTATTATTGTCCCTCCTGTCCTGACAATCCTGGTCTTTGCATTGGTGAATGTTTTGAATGCTACCATTCACTAGTTGAGTATTAGCGTAGGGTACAGCATTCCACAGACTAGGACACACTTTCACAGGGTCTCCCAAGATGCCATCGCATTTTGAGAGACCCGAACCTGGAACCGGTTACAGTTATAAAAGTTAGTTACAAAAAAGTGTAAAAAAAATAAATAAATAAATATATAAAATAAAAAAATATAGTTGTCGTTTTATTGTTCTCTCTCTCTCTAGTCTCTCTATTGTTCTGCTCTTTTTTACTGTATTCTATTCCGCAATGTTTTATTGTTATTATGTTTTATCATGTTTGCTTTTCAGGTATGCAATTTTTCCTTGTCAAAAGAAGTTTATTGAGTATACAATGTTATAAAGATACATAAAGTAAGTTTACAAGGATCTATAAAGTAAGCTCATTGTTTTACAGTAGGGTTTATATAGGTAAATATCATGAAATTTCAAATATTAAACATTGGGTTCACGTAAACCTAAATTAAAGATATATATCATTTCCTTAGTTACTTTTGTAGGTATTTAAATGATTTATACCTACTATACATATTGTTTACAAGTAGAGTGTATATAGGTCAAATAAATTCTGATAATGAGCTTTAATCGTAAGGTGGAGAAAAGGAAAGAGAAAGAAGAAAAAGGGTTGAAAGGTAGAGGTATGGTCCACAAGGTTGTCCCGCTCATCAGTTTATTATTCTTTTTAGTTCTCTTTGAAGCCTTAGAATGGGTGTCTCTGTAAGTCATTTAATCTGTTACCATGGCAAAAGGACAGAGTCATTGAAGTTTGACAGGAACTGTTTTATCCAAGGATGCCAAAGTTTTTCAAATTTTGGAATTTGATTTTGATCGATGGCTACCATCTTAGCATGGGACATTGTATTATTCATTCTGTGAATTGTTTCTGCTAGTACCAATGTAGGAGATTTCCATGCCTTGGCCACTGTTTGTTTTGCAGCCGTTATTAGTTGGATCATAAGTTTGAATTGAGAGAGTGTTAACCATTCTGGTTTTAGATTAAGTAAAGTTAAATATGGATCTGGTTGTATTATTTTTTTAAATATTTTAGATGCAATCACGAAGACTTCCTTCCAGAAGGTTTGGATTACTGGGCACGTCCACCATATGTGTAAATATGTGCCTATTTCTGGGCATCCTCGAAAACAAAGAGCTGAGGTATTAGGTGAATATTTTGCCACTCTAGCGGGTACAAGATACAAGCGAGTTAGGACTTTATAATTTGTCTCCAGTGCTAAGATGTTGGGTGAAGATGACTTAGATGTGAGCCATATGTTAGACCAGTCCGTGTCTTCTAAAGTTCGTCCCAGGTCCTCCTCCCACCTCTGAACGTAAGAGGGTCTATTAAGATTTGCTACTCCATATAATTGATTATAAAGTGATGAAATTGTACCTTTAGCAAATGGATCTTTTGTACAGATTGATTCAAAAATGGATAATTGGGATAATGGTGTATCCCCCTTTAGGAATGGTGTATAGAAATTTTTGATTTGGAGATATCTAAATATCTCAGAGTTTGGTAGATCATATTTTTCTCTAAGCGATGGGAATGAAAGGAATGATTTAGATGCTATGAAGTCATTTAGTGTCTGAATGCCTGATGTTGTCCAAGCTTTAAAAGAATTTGGGTAGATCCATGCCGGATAAAAGGCCGGATTTCTGATAAAAGAAAGGAGAGGATTGTGTGGAGATTGTAACTGATATTTGGTTTTTAGTTTATCCCAGAGAGATAAGAAGTGTTTAGTTATGGGATTATGAATTTTAAAGCGGTCTTTAGGATCAAGCCATAATAAATTTGATATTAATAGAGGGTCATTTTCTGAAGCCTCTATAAATACCCATAATGGGATTTCCTGTTTTGCATAGTATTTGGACAGACTGGCCAAATGTGCTGCTCTGTAGTAGTTAGTAAAATTAGGGTATCCCAGGCCTCCTTTTTTTTTGGGAAGATGTAGTGTGTGTATAGGTATACGTGGTTTAGAAGAGCCCCATATAAACGAAGTTGCTCTTTTTTGTACTATTCTCAAAAAATAGGAAGGAATTGGAATAGGGAGGACTCTAAATAGATAAAGCAATTTGGGTAGAATAGTCATTTTGATTGCATTAATCTTCCCTATCCAGGATAAAGGAAGTTGCGACCATTGTTTTATTAGATTTGTGATCTGTCTTAATACAGGAGGATAATTGGTTGAGAATAAGTCAGAATGAGATGCTGTTAAATGAATTCCAAGATATGGGATTGATTTTTCTGCCCATGTGAATGGGAGTGCAGCCCTAGCCGGGATCAATTCCATGTTTGTGAGTGAAATATTAAGCACTAGGCATTTCTTAGGATTAATCATAAGGCCGGATAGGGCTGCAAACCCATCAAGAGCTGGTATTAAGTTAGGACCAGAGACCTGTGGTGATGATAGGAAAAGTAATATATCGTCTGCAAATATACATAATTTGTGTGTAATACCTCCTACTTCAATGCCAGTTATAGTTTGGTTTGTTCTGATGTATTGGGCCATGGGTCCGAGTATAAGGGCAAATAATAAGGGAGATAATGGGCAACCCTGTCGGGTACCTCTTTCGATATTAAAGGCTTCAGATTTGTATCCAGCATATTTTATATAGGCTTTGGGTTTATTATATAATGCTTTGATCCATGTTAAAAAGTGGGGTCCAAAACCCCATTTTTGTAATGAATATTGCATATATTGCCAGGATACTGTTTTAAATACCCTCTTAATATCGAGAGATAGAAAACATAAAGGGATTTTCCGTTTTTTAGCAATATGTGTCAATAACACTGCCCTGCGTATATTATCGCCTGCCTGTCTATTTGGCATGAAGCCTACTTGATCTCTATGTATTAATTTTCCTATAATGCTATTGAGGCGTTTTGCTATTATTTTTGCTAATAATTTAATATCGAGGTTTAACAGAGAGATAGGCCGATAATTCACACAGGAAGTATCATCAGAAAGGGGTTTTGGGATCATACAAACAATTGCCATTAGTGTTTCTTGCCGAAAAGAATGTCCATCTAGAAGTTTGTTAAAAGTTTCAGTGAGAATGGGAGAGAGTATTTCTGAGAATGTTTTATAGTATAAAGCCGAGTAGCCGTCTGGGCCTGGTCTTTTGTTAAGTTTTAGGTCTTTTATGGCGTTAGCAACTTCATCTATAGTTATAGGCTCATCCAAACTGCTTTTTTGATTCTGAGATAACTCAGGTAAGGTTATTTTTGAGAAGAAGGATTCAGCCTCTGTAGTATTAAATTCATTGTTTGTCTTGTATAAAGTTGCGAGATGTGAGTGAAATTTATGGACTATTTTAACTGGATTACAAGTGTAAACATTTTTTGATAATTTCAAACGTATTGGTTTGAAAGATTTGTTAGTTGAATTTAATGCCTGAGCCAAATATGTACCTGGTTTGTTTGTATTCATGTAGAAATTGTGTTTGGAGCGTTTGAGGGATTTATCAACTGACTCAGTGAGAAATAGATCGTATTCCAATCTAGATTTTTCCAGATGAGATTTTGTACTCTGAGATGGATTATCTTGAAATGATATGTAGGCTGCATTAAAATTGAGTTCTAGTTTTTTTGCTAGATTTTTGCGTTCCCGTTTAAATAGTGCCATTTGTCTTTGTATTGTACCACGCAAGACAGGCTTATGTGCTTCCCACAGTGTTATTGGGGAGATGTCTGTTGTATTATTAATTGATATGTATTCCTTTAAAGCTTGTTCAATGGCCATCTGATGTAGTGGGTGTTTGAGCATTATGTCCGGTAAGTACCACGTTGGGTCATGCGCTTTTGGTATGGCTGAGGCTATAGTAGTGTATACTGCATTATGGTCAGACCACGGAATCGGAATTATATCTGATGCAATAATTTCTGGTATCATTCCTATTGTTAGAAAAATATGATCTATTCTGGTGAAGGTTTGATGAGGGTGCGAGAAATAAGTGAATTTCTTTTTCATTGGGTTACTTTCTCTCCATGAATCTACCAGATTGTATTTGGAAAGAAGTTGAGAAAAAGGTAATCTAGAGGTTATTTTGGATGGTGTAAAAGGTGATTTATCTAGAAATGG